>JAPERM010000419.1:0-35177 GCA_030411635.1 Fusarium sp. MBC 119 | reverse complement strand
ATATTAAGTGAAATATCTAGTATTAATATACCAAGGGTATTTTTAGCAACCCTAGCGGCGATATAGATTAAATATAAATATTTATAATAGTTATATATTAATAATCACCTGACCGAAACAGGGCTTTTATAAGAGGCATAGAGAACTTTTTTAGAAAGGATAACCCGATAAAGCTAAAAGATCGAAGCAGCATATAAGTGTGAGACTTAACTATAGACGGAATCTTTAATAATAGAGGGCATCAGTGATTTAGTTGGCTGCTTAAAAAACCGCATCCCAAATCAAATCTGATAGACAAATGCATTTAGTGTAGATGGAATAACATCTGGCCAGTTTTCATGCATTTATGCACCGCATCATGGTGTAACCTTGTAGATGCTAGTCAGAGTGCCTCAACCATTTACTGGTACCTGTCTCGACCAAGCTGTTGACCTCAAGATTCCCACCAAGATAGTAATTCCCCCACATTTCCTAACCTTCAAACCCACGTACTTTGCTTTACCATCATATCGTCTACACAGATTCTTCGAGTAAGTCGCTTCGATCCGGCATGCGCAACCTCCAAGAAAAGGCAGATTATCCAATTGGACAAGCCCATGGTCGATCAAAATTTGCGCGATATACGTGAGCTTCTTCGGGACAATAACGTCTTCGAGTCCAAAGAGTAAGTAATAGCCCCATATTTTGGCTGTGTCCAAACTACCAACAGTTTTCGGCTTCAAGAGCCCATTCTGCGAGAAGAATGGTTCTGGTGTCAGTGACGACATGTCCTTCAAGTTATATCTCTAATTGCTCTGTAAGGAAGATCCATCTTACAGGTCCCCAGGATGTCTATTTCAAGGCCAAGAAGATCTTCTCGCCTATAGATCAAACAACCCAGGACTTTATCAGTGAGAAGCTAGACCTCGCATTCCAGGTTAGGCACTAAACCTCTCGGAGTGAACCTGCACCTTCATACATTTGATCTAATAATACATGCATACAGCAAGAGCCTGAATTGATCAGGAAGACCCCGGAGCTTTTAACTTCCTCTTTCAACCCTAAAAAAATGGAAAGCAGTGAGAGGAGATACTAGGTAAAGTTCTCTGCCCGCCTTTCAAGACCCCTTTCTGTTTACTTATAAAAGCCTACAGTCATGCGGCTGACCTGACCGAGAGAGAGTGGAGCTTCATTATCCGAACCAACTGCTTCCTCAGCGGTCATCGAATTCTGACTACAAAGTATAGAAGAGACGGGTCACCTATGGAGAAGGCCCTGGATGGGATCGAATACAGTCCTTACAACGATACGAACATCTATTCTTGATAGCGAGTGATTGCACAAAGTCCTAACTTGGATGAAATAAGCGTTCAAATTGAAAGGTCGGAAGTTTGAGGCTTATGAGATATCCTCTAGCGGTCTAGACGATCCTTCTAACAGTGTTGACGAAGAGGCAGCGTTTCACTCACTACTAGCATACAAGACAGGATCGTCAACTCATCAGGCTTAGTGTTTCTTTCGAATCCCCCGATTCCGCGTCGATGACGATTCCGCAGTTACTATTGTCGAAACGAAGACCAGCTTTGAGAAGTCAATGGCAGATAGCTCCTTTCCAGAGACATCGTTTCAGGTTGCTGCGTAGGTCATACCTTTCCTGCCTATGATTCCTTCCTTGAGAGACTCGTGTTGTGTGTGCTGATTGCCTCTCTAGATCTGGTGGCTTTTTTGGGGTATCAGTAGGTGTAAAAGCTGGCGCTTCGACGAGCGAAAGCAAAGATTCGTCATCCCTCTCGTCAAGGGCAGAGAGTTCCCTTGTCGCCAACTATAACGTATGTCTCACAACTACCTACTGGACGACTATGTACTCACTCCGATCCCAGTTTCCTCACGTGACCCTATACTGGGATCACCAATCGCTCGAAGTCACCGAAGAATGTCTCAAAGATATCAAGACTGTGGTCGACGGCCGCACAATGAACAGCTTCAATGAGAAGTACGGACATATCTTTTCCAGGCGCGTCCAGCTCGGAGGTCGCCTTTCTACATCTGAGAAGGTAGTCCAGACCGATGAGGGCAGCACTGCAACCCAAGCCGAAAAGCTCAAGGCCAACGCGTCAGCCTCGATTAGCTCCTCGCTCTTTCAGGCGTCTGTTGACGCTAGCCATGAGAAGCAAAGTAAGCAAAGTCAAAGCTCTAATAACAAAAGTCTCAACAGTTCTATGGTGTGGGAGGCCGCTGGAGGAGACACTCTGTTTTGCAACAAGTAAGTACCGACCCTCTTGACTTGGATCGGGTGCTTCAATCTAACCCGACTGGTCAAATGGTGTTCTACTGTCAGTCTCCATGAAAACTGACGCATTGTCAACGTAAGTCAAAATCTCAAAATTGGCCAACAGCTATCTAACGCTACACAGCAAGACGAAGTTATGACTCTGTATGAATTCCTCTCCAGGTTCCCAGAAGTCGGTGAGAGTATAATCAAGAGGTTTGAGGATAGCTCCCAGTACAAATACTTGCAGCAAGATGGCACACCTCCCGAAGGCGGCGCAGCTACCAAAGATGCCACGGTTCCCAAGAAGCAGTTCCCAATATTTCAGCTAGTGGACGAGGAAAACGAGGGGCCAATGCATGTAATGAACGACAATCTCTTTGAGACTCCGTAGCCTATATAGCACCCCGCCTTTAAGCGCGTGATAAACAGTAACTTAGAACTTAATAAAGCCATAATCATCAGGGCGGCCAAAACTATTATTAAAGCAGGATTATTAGGTCTTTGACAAGTATAAAGTCGCTATTTATATCCTCCCAAATTAGTGGTACCTCTATTACGCCCTAGTTTAGTGGCAGAATAAAATATCTTTCATTTCTTAGCATTTCGATTAGCTTAGCGCACTTCTGAGAGTGTTCTTGTAAGCAGCTGGGGTCTCAAGGAGATACGATCGGTATATAGAATGGTGTGAGGAAAACAGTGAAAAGGGCACTAACATTATTCTTTCAGTCCAGAAGGTTCACCCTAGCATAAAAGATATGCTCTCTCGAACCAGATTTACGGTCAAGTTGGGTTCCAAGGGCGATTCCACTAACGCATCTCACTTCTTGGTGCCGGAAGGTTTTAAACAGGAAGATGGAGGCGTGAGTCTTTTTTTTTTTTTTTAGTTTCTGTTTCTCACTCATAAATCTTCCCAAAGTAGCCTCCACTTCCCAGTCCCCCTTGTCTTGATATCTGGAACTGACAGTACCCCAAAACAGGCTACATACGACAAAAGCTTCTCCACCATCTCAGTCATACACCCCAACGATTATGTCCTGTCTTCGAACAGGACATCTCCATCGAAGGTGGGAAAAAATATCGTGTGGCTTCATCTTGTATTCAACAACGGGTTTATTGCGCTGCACAACGCTGATGACCCGAACAAGGCTGGCATTGTCAATGATAATGATCCTGTATATGTGTATCTCTTGAGCCGTAATCCTGGGAGCCCAAAGTATCGGCAGGCCATACAACGTGTAACCAAGGAGGGTCTTTTGGAAGCGGAAGGCTTTTGGACGTTAAAACCAACGACGCCTCCTCTGCAATGTCGCAAGTTCAGGTTCAAGACCGTCGGAAATTGTCTAGGAAGTTCTTGGTCTTACGCTCTGAAGCAGGCTAGGTCTTGATAATAGATGCCCCGAAGCTAGAGGATCAGAGTATTATATTCCACAATCACAATGAGTTTTAGTATGACAAAATGTAGCTCAAAAGAGTAACAAGTGGTTCGAGCTGTGTGACTATCTGATGCCCTGCCCTAGAGGTAATCTAGACACTTGACACAGCGACAGAAGTAGTGAAGCTTATGTGTCACAAGTGTCTGGAGTATGTAAAGTCGCCTATTCGGGTGAGGTGCCCATTTTAGGATCAAAAATGTCGCGCCTTGATCCAGGGTCGCTTTCCGTGTCCACACGGAACTCCATAACGCAACTTAGCCAATAGCTGAAGGAGCTAGTCTATGATAAGATTGGGTGAAGTTCCTAACCAGTAAGAAGCTCTGCGATTAATGCGGGCTTACTGAATTATCGTGCGGCTGAATTCCCCGCACAAGCTCGAACATAATTCTTCAATCATCCTTTTTACAGAAAATCATGGATCCGTTGTCGCTCGCTGCCAGTATCGCTGGCCTGGTGAGCCTCGCGGGTGCTGTTATATCAGCCGGTTATAAATTGAACTCGAAGCTTAATGAGGATACGAGCGACACAAAAACGCTAGTCAACGAGACAGCCAACTTCTCGGGTATTCTGCTGGGTGTAAAAGCACACCTTGAGTCCTTTAGCTGTCTCGATGTCGATTTGGATGCTGTTCACAACACCATCGAAGACAGCAAGCTTACGATAAAGCTTATCGATGACTTGTTGGCCAAGCTCTCAAAGTCAAATCGTATCGAGATGTTGATCAAGGCTGGCGGACGAGAGGAGCAGGCGGTGAAGTTGCTTCGGCGTATCGAGCAGTACAAGATGTTCTTTGTTCTGTGCTTCCAACTGGAGCAGAGGTAGGCGATATCGTTGGTGCCTTGTGCGAAAAAGAAATACTGATATAGCACAAGCTCTCAATCCGAAACCCTCCAAGTCCAGATGAAGGAGATCATGACTCAACTAAATTCTTTGGACGAAACCCAGAAGAGCGTAGAGAAGGCTGTTGGAAAGTTGGTAGATGCTGGTCAAAGTAAGTGCCGGTCTCAATTCTATGAAACTGGCGCTCAAACTATACCGTGTAGTTCAACAACAAGAAAGGATCATCAAGTGGCTGGGCACGCCAACGGAAGACGAGCACGATGATCTATGCAAGCAACGCGATGCATCATCGGCCGAGTGGATTTTACACAGGGAAGAATTCAACAACTGGCTGTCTTGTCCAGGTTCAGCATTATTATGCCTCAACGGAACCCGTAAGTGCCTTTACTTAGGGGCTGCTAGTGCTAACCATTCTTCTAGAGGGTTCAGGAAAATCGGTTATCATGTGAGCCTATGTAGTATTCTGCGTGTATGGCAGCTTACAGGCCTACAGATCCAAGGTCGTCGAATCACTTCAAGAGTCTGAGCTTGACCCTGGAAGTGATGCCGTCGTTTACCATTATTGCCGCTTCACAAATCCTTCCAGCCTCTCGTCTACCAATCTACTCGGGTCACTTGTCGGCCAGCTTCTCAAACAATCTTCCGACCCGGGCATCCCCTCGGAAGTTGTAAATAAAATCTATGAAGCACATCGAAAACGATCGGCCCACCCAAGTCTCCAAGACTTACAGGCTCTATTTCTTAAGGTCTCCAACTATTTTGGTAGGGTATTCCTTGTAATTGATGGCTTGGATGAAACGAGTAATCGTTGGGAGGTCTTGGACTTTTTGGAGGCACTGCCCGAGGCAGATATCGAGTTCAAGGTTCTGATTGCAAGTAGAGCTGGAATGGGCCTCGATGATGCTTTTTCATCTTGCTTCAAAATCACCATCACATCGACAGACGTTGCATCCGACATTGAGACGTTGGTCCGCAAGAAGCTTAGCAAGCGTCGATTCCGGGGATCTGATGTTGAGGCAGTTATCAAAGAGCTGATTATCCGTGCTGATGGGATGTACGTAAACACCACATTTCACTGCAAATGGCTAACAAACACCTTCTTCAGGTTTATCTGGGTCATATGTCAAATTGACCATCTCTCCCGCATCCGAACAGCCCTCAGTCCAAAGCTTGTGCAGGCACTACCCCGCAACCTTGAGAAGACCTTCGAACAGGCCTTTCAAATACTCGAGGACGAAGAAGAGAGAAGGCTTGCCAAGCGTATCCTGCAGTTTATCATGTTTTCCAACAGACCTCTCGATTTATCAGAAGTGGTTGAAGGAATCGCCATTACATCAGAGACAAAGACTCTGGACGATGTGCGATCCAACTCATTGCGTGAGAATAGCCATGTCTTTGAGCTGTGCGGGAGTCTGATTCGAGAGTCTCAGGCAACCTCAAAGATTGATCTGGCACACTACTCTGTGTACCAATTTCTCCAATCTCCTAAGCTAGAAGGAGGCAGGGAAAATGAACTCTATCTTGACGAGTCCCGTGGCAATATTGAGCTTCTCACAGCTTGCATTCAGTATCTGACCATCGAGAACGTCTCAGCTGGCGGTATTGCCGAAGAGGTAGAGGCTGTACTGGAGGATGGCGATCTGCACATCAGCCCTGAAGTGTTTACTGATACGCCATTCCTCCAGCATGCTGTTAGCAACTGGCCAGCTTATGCTTCAAAACTACCAGACGCCCAGCTCAAAGATATGTGGACCTCTGTTCTACTTCCATTCTTCGAGCCGAGTTCGAACCACTTCAGGTTCTGGGTTCGGAAGGCACGTTATCTCCATGGATACTACAAGTATCCTCCTGGAATGACACCGATTCACGTCGCCGCTGTCCATGGACTATCAGGCTTGGCAAGAATCCTTTTGGAAGACAGCCATCTTAGCAAAGCGACCTGGCAGATATCGAAAGCTAAGACGGGAAGCAGGACGCCGCTACACATGGCTATTGAGAATGGTCAAAACTCGGTGATCGATCTGCTTCTAGGGTTAGATCTTATCGACTCAACAGACGAAAGAGGGAGAACTCCTTTGCATCTAGCCATTGAGTGCGCAAACGAAGAAGCTGTGACCAGACTCATCTCAGCCGGTGCAAATGTGAACCACTGCGAGGAAGACGGACGCACGCCGCTCTTTATCGCCATTGAAAACAATTGGGATGGTCTCGCAACACACCTCTCGAAGATGGCGAGTCAGTACACAGCCATGCCGGACGGACGTGGGCCACTGCACTTGGCAGCACAAACTGGAAGCACAACGTGGATGAAGGGTCTGCTACTCGAATTCACTCCAAGGGCCATAAATAGAATTGACCATCGTGGTTGGACCCCGCTACTCTACGCTGTTGATAGAGGCCATTTGGAGGTCGTCAAGCTCCTATTATCCAACCCGAACTGTATAGAAATGGGTGATAACAACGGATGGACGCCTTTGCATGCTGCTATCAAGCAACAGAATCTGGACTGCGCTACAGAATTACTGATCTCCAATGTTCCTAAATTGCCATTTGCAGAACACGGACAAGAAGAGCCTGAAAGAGGGATGCGAGAACTTGACGCTGCGATGACAGGAAAATATGGTGGAGCATATAGATCAGAACGCTCCGCTGCGGCAACCAGAAGTAGCCCAAGTGAACTCCCAAATAATTGGGCACAGGAATCGTCATCCAGATCCCACCCACCAACAACAGTCTCGTCTCCATTACTTCTAGCAGTTTCAAAAAACTACAAGCCTGGGGTTGAATTGCTCCTTCGTTATGCCGAAACCTACGGTCGAAAGGAGATCGGCTTGTTATGGGAGGATGGCGAGTGCCTCAAAGCATCAATGATGCTATCTGAAACGACCATCTTTAAGAGGCTAATTCCAGTTTCGACATCAAAGAGCATGCTAGCTGTTCTTCCTGATTGTCTCGAGAAGGGCGGAGTATTCATGGATATCTTGAAGCAAAGAGTCGACAATAACTTCGCATACGCGCAGCTTTTGACAGAGGCATTGTCTGACGACAGGCAGACGCTTGAGGTTGCGCATATGGTACTAGATACCTGGCCAGTTCAGACTACCTCACTTCCAGACAACATACTTCACCTCGCTTTACAGGTCGGATATGACCATGACTTACGCTTGATGACCCGTCTAATTGATGGAGGAGCTAATACCTCCTATATTGACAAAGAAGGGCGGACCATACTACACGCGGCAATCAATCGCTTCAACTGGCCTGCTACCTCATTTCTGATCAAAACTCTTTCATACAGTGAAGAGATATTACTCAGCGCTCTTCACAGCCTCGTTGACCTTGCCCCAACACAAGGCACTGATATCGATCTCGAGATTCTCTCAATCGTGAATCTACTTCTCGAAAAGGGCGTCGATCTCAATAGCCATGATGGATCTCACCTTACTCTTTGCCACATAGCAGCAGGTAGAGATGATGGTGCGTTCTTGAAATGGGCGTTGGAGAACAATGCCCAACTAGTTGCCCCAAACTCAGGAAGTGATACTCCCATCGCTGTGGCTGTAAGGTCACGGAAGTATGAAAACTTGCAATGCCTTCTCGATAACATTCTTCGGACTGCTCCAGAGACTCTGGTCGGGTTTCTGGCCACTGCGGGTACGAGCTGCAGGACACCTCTTGTGACAGCCATTGAGCTTTCCGACATCACCATCTTGACTAAACTTGTGGAGGCTGACAAGGCTGCCGAATTACTGGTTAAGAAGGATACTGATGAACGTCAAGACAAAAGGCTCACAGCCTTTACTGATGCGCTGTGCAATGCTATCCGGAAGCAATCCGACCAGGCTGCCATGCTACTGCTCAAATCCATGACCAATATCTCCGGAACAAGTTCGTCAGGGGAGACGCCTCTGCATACGGCTGTAAAAGAAGAAGACGAAAAGATGGTGAAAGTTCTTCTCCAGCACGGGGCACAGTTGAACGTACAGCATCGCGACACCGGAGAGACACCATATGCAGTTGCAACAGTAGCAAACCTGACAAGGATAAAGGCTATTCTGCGCGAGTATGAATTTGACTACCAGCCCCAAGATATCATCGCAGCAGCCAAAGCTGGAGATGAAGCATTGGTTGCTAAGGTTCTAGCCGCATACCCCGACGACTTCGACAACCAGAGAAAAGCACTATTCACAGCACGAAAACTACGACAGAAGAAGATTGAGAAGACCCTCCACGAAGCTTTATCAGCAAATGCCGAATCTTTTGTGGTGAACGATATAGCCAGGAATGCATACGGCGATACAGTTCTACACCAGGCAGTTCGTGCAATGAACCCCGAGAAACTTAGGTCTTTGTGCAGTGGGGAGTATAGAGCGCTACTGGATGCTTACGACCTCGGCGGTGACTCTGCTTTGATGCTTGCTATCCGGATGTGTCATTGGGGCGGTGCTGAGGTCCTGGCTGATGCTGGGGCAGATATAGATGAAGCCCTCGAAAAGGCGAATTCGGAGGGTTGTGAACTCTGGATTGATAAGCTTGGAGACCTTAAGAGGCGCTATGGAAGAGTAAGACGTTTTGTCAATTCTTTTAGTACACAATAGGACTCAGAAATTTGAATCATATGTATATATGATAGTAATAATAACAGCAAGCTATAGTGCTATGGCATAAAAGTAATAATTTAAGGAATTTCTAGTTGTAAGAAAATATGTTATTATTTACCTTCATAGGTATCTTAATTGAATCTCTTACATACCTTAAATAGGAATAGTATTTTTATATATATGTTAGCTCTTAATTAGACACTGAAGCTATTATAATTTACCTATTTTATCCTAAGTAAACAAGAGAACGTGCTTTCTAAAGGCTCCGTCGCCTTTAATCTTGGCCTGGATGCTCGGCTGGGTTACTATCTAAGGTAAGAAGAGATGGAAAAGGCTTGTTGTGTAGCTAGTATTTACGACGTGATCATGGGCTTACCCCAAGGCTACCAAAGACCGTGTAGCCATGACGGCAAGCAGTTCTCCGGTGGTCACCGCCAGAGACTATCGATTGCACGTGCTCTATTGCGCCGTCCACGCCTGTTGTTGCTGAATGAGTCTACAAGCGCCTTGGATGGTGAGTCTGAGAGCCGAATTTAAGATGCACTCATGAGTTTGCGTGGTCGTACCACCATCATCACCATTGCACATCGCCTGAACACTATCCAGCACGAAGACTGCATCTACTTGATCGAAGGAGGTCGGAGTGCTGAGCAGGGCACTCATCACGAGCTCATTGAACGCAGCGAAACATATCGCTCAAGCGTCATTCAACAGTCAATACAACCTTAGATTAATCGCCATATAAGCTATACTCACAGAAGCTATTTGTTGCGCTCGCCTACAGTGTAAAATTAGACGTACCTTCACTTCAACTTTTATTTACCAGCCATCGATTATTGTCCATATTCACTAATATCCCCACCGATATCGGACCATAAGCAGGAGCTGAAGTCACCATCCGCATGGAAAGTTTTACATAGCTGTTAGGCTATTACAAAGACAGAACGTAAGCCTAAAATCCTGAGTTATTTTGAGAAGCCTAAAGTGTGAGAACGATGTCAGCTTCTTCACTAGAGCTAGGCATAGTTGCCTCTTTTTGACTAATTCTTTAAATTAAGTTACCGTTATAGGATGTAAGCGAGGACCGTTGGGTCTACGGGTACCCTCCTTTTTGCGCACACTACAATCTTTACGATAATGGATCCGCCATGGGCAGGGATCGAGATCGGGATCGGAACGGACATGCCCCCCTGTCTGTCGGTCCTTGTCATCGGTCAGATCGTGTGACTATTCCGGGCTAGCCTGGTGGTGTAGATGTAGCATCACATTCTGCTACCGATTGTTCTGGATGTCATATAACATCGTTCATACGGTTGGTAGCTGGCCTGTTGTTGCGTGGGGCTTGTGGGCCCTGGTGCAGAGGATTGGCACATATATAGCAATACGGAGTGAAGGTATCTAGAGAACATAAAGAGGTTAAATTCTAAAGCGATTGGTGTTCTGGCCTTTGTGGACCCACCTGTCCACCCACCAAATCCTTCGGCTTATCGAAGGGATTTATCTAATCTACACGTGATCCTTCCAAGGTGATGTACCGTACCTGAACTTGTCCAATGGGATGTTGTGCACCTACTTTCAGCAAAAGTGCCTAGAAGATCTTTGCAAAATGTTCCACCGTGTCCCCGTGTGACAATGGCTAGCAAGAGGTCAAAACATGCCTATTATTGTGAATTGTGGACAATACGATCACGAATGCTCCATGTGCTTGTCAGACTGGACATCACTAGACGGTGCGTCTGATCGATAGCAGAAATGTGGCGAAGGGTAATGTCACCATTGCAAAACCACGACAACCACACAACTCTAAAAGGCTCAAGAATTGGATAGGTATTATGCTAGACAAAACATCTAGCTCCTTTCGTATTTGTACTTATTTTATGCTTTCAAAGTCAATGATGGACGATAGTCTATGGTGCCTTATTATACCACTCGCCTAAATTTGCAAACCTACCCTGTATACTGCTGTAAGGTGGGTTATCAGGTACGACGTTATTGGCTCACGTTCGAGAAGCAGGATAAGCTGGGATTTGGATGATTAATAGTCCGGTTCCGAGGCTTGATTGTTCCCTGCTGATCTGGATCTTTTATCAAGGCGTCATTCTCATTTCAACATGTAAATAGCGCGACGAAGAGCTCTATAGGGAAAAAAGCAATTCTTTTAAGATTTAAGCTTGTTAGATGTGATCAGTTGAAACAAATGAACCGTAAATACTTGGTGGAAGACGAAGCACAGATGAAGCTGACGTGTTTGGCGCCCCTGTCGGCATTCTACCGTATCTCCGATATTTCTCGGCATCACCTCCGAACTGTGGGGCTACATGTCCGTGTCTTATCAAGCTAACTTACACTGCTGGATAAGAAAAACGATGGTAATCGGCTCGAGTAAAGTAGAGAATCGAGCAAATACCAGGATACGTCACTTTAATAATGCTATTTTGTTGAGTGAACTTAGTAATGTAGGCAGGCATGATTCCATCTGGAGAGGTTAAGAACAAGCACCATTTATATAAATTCAAGAAAAGGCATAGAGAAACACAACAAGTGTCGAGCTCTCACTAATGAAATCAACTAGCATCTACTACTGAGAAAAAGAGTTAGGCAATCTTGCACCCCGAAGTCGGCGGCTGAGGAGCATGCTTATGTCCACAAGCAGCAATATTCTCATCAGACTCTTCCTTGTCCTCGACCACCCCATTACTTCGGCTGGTATTGCATCTGCACTTCTTTCCCGAGTTCTGACACACACAAACTGGAGTGGCAAAAGAGCCTCCGACATGACTGGGTCCGTTCGCCTGGTAGAATGGCTGGACATAGTCAGGAATCTGGAAGACATCAAGCACTTCTTTGGTGTATTTAGAGACACCATAGCCGTCGAAGCGGAGTTTCCAAGCTGTACAAAGTTAGAATTCCTGATATATCGCTCTCAGTCCAGTCGAGTAAATGAACTTACTGGTTGGGAAGGGAACCATTTCATCCCACTCAGGAGTCAAGTAGGTGGCTGTGGTCGGCCTGCAAATGCCCTTGGTGGAGACATTCTTTAGCTGATTCTGATCAAAGGTGCCATCCTTCTTCGCCTTCTCAAGATTAATCTCAATCTCTCTCAATCGCATCTTGGCCATGTAATTGGCGTAAGTCTCAGTAGACGAGTCCATCCAAATCTTCTTTGAGACACCCGGAGTATCATGACCACGACGGAGGTTCTTGAGCTGTGCCAAGACCTTGACCATTGTTGTGAGACTAAGCGCAGCAACATGCTTAGGGTGAAAGTCACTGAAAGCTTCCGCCAAGCTTGAGCAATAAGACAGTTCGTGCCTTTCATCCGAATTCACTTCGTTGTTATCCTTCTCTGCAGTGTTCTAGAATCTGTATGAGTAATTGAACTTGACCATAAAGCTTGGGATTAGGTGAGCTTACAATGTCGCAGACAATGATTCCGCCAGCCTCAACTCGCACCTCGCCTCTCTTGTTGGTGTTGGGGTCGTGCCGCTGAATATTGATCGACTGGGTAGCTTTCCGGATAACAGGTAACCTGACGTTGTGCCTTTGGACCCTGAGAACCAGAGCCTGGATTTGGTCGAGGGACTCTTTGTCATCCTTGAAGGCTAGCTGCTGAATTTTCAGCCAGGCCTTCTTGGTTTCCGGCATCCTATCCTTCGGATCCTCTTTATAAAGACTCTTGAAGAAGGCTTCCATTACCGAAGTGAACTTGCAATTAATGTTAGCTTGATCGCCGCAGAACAATAAGGTGCGAATCCTTACCGCCAGAACGGTGTTGTATGCGCTGTCTAGTCCTGTCAACAGAAGAATAGCCGCCGCCTTACTATTGTCCGACTCCCTAGTAATGACCTCACCAGCCACCCGAAGGCCTAAATCCTCCATGAAATTCGTCTTCGGTGTGTGTCCAAGTAAGAACACAGTACCTAGTACGCTGCGAGCCAATCGTGTCGTACGCCAGCGTCCTGCCTCCAGAATACTTCCCTCTTTTGTAAGCCGAAGGAGGAAATTCATCGATTCTTTGAAAGCCTTGCGTCGCTTCAGAAGCTTTGTTTCGTCAGTGTTGTAAGAGAGAAACACCTGACAGTTGGTGATGTGCTGATAGATTTCGTTTTCAGAGTACGGGTTCATTGGTTTGCTTTCGGTTTGGAGAAGATGTCCAAAACCTAGGAAGTCGGCAACGTATCTAGTGACCACTGGAACAGCGTAACTGTTTGCCGTTAGTGACATATATCGACCATGGAAATAATTACCTACTCGCGAATAATATCAAGCTGGTAAATGCCCTCGTTCATTTTGACGAATTCGCGCTTGATGGCCTTGCGGGAAATTTCAACTAAGTACTCCACCATCTTCGAATGATCTGAACTAGAAGGCTGAATCGCCGCGCTCACAGAAACTGAGCTTGCATGCTTTTGGTGGTCCGCCCCACCGTCCTCAGGTGGCTTCAACACTTCCTGAAGTGCCTTTGGCAAGTCGGCAAGCTTAGTGCGAGCTGGGTGGACTAATACATCGCATGTATCCAGGAGGATCGTTCTGATGTCGTCACTATTGGTCAAGATTATGGGCTTGACTGGAGGTTGAGGGTTCGCCTGGCGCTGAGAAGTTCCCTTTGGCTCACCAGGTTGGAGGAAGTCCATGCTGAACTCGGCCCCATAGCCTTGCTGTTTCGCAAGCGCAGCATTCTTTTCTCCAGTGTAAAATGGATGGAAGAAGCGAACGGAGTCGTATGGGTACCACTCGGGGAATGCACGTTGAAGAAGCCGATGGTACATGGAGCTCTTGAACACGTCGTTGTCTGGGGTTACTTCCTTCATACCCCAGTTGGTCAGAGAGTTGGTATTCCAGTCCTGGCGTCATTAGTAAGAACGATAAGATCGTCAAAAGGCAAGAGAACATACAGCTGTGTAAAATCGATCAGACCTAACAAGCGTGATGGCATCAGAAAAGATGGCCGCCCATAATGCTGAGTCAAGATCACTGGGGCCAGGGTCTGCGTTCAATTGGTTGTTGTCTTTGTTAGTCTCGCAAAAGATGCCGGGATATAGTTCGACCTTGTCGGGGTGTTCGTAAAGATCCCTCAGCGCTTCTTGTACCTTTTTGCTTTTGGTGATGGATTCGAAAGAATCGTGGCGCTTCATGCCGAAGAATTCACGGAAGTCATTCAAGGTGCCAATTTCCCTTGGTGAAGTGTTAAGTCAGTGACTCTTTTTCCTCATCTGTCTGAGCAACTTACCATTTTCTCGCTTGCATGATGCCTAGGATTTCGACGGCCTTGAGGCATTTCGGGACGTTGAGTGGACCAAAATTGGCTGAGTGAAATCCTGAGGTTAGCTTATTCTGAAACATGTGAGTGACGGTATCGTCTGACGTACAAATGGGGTCGTCCATGGCGCTCGTCAACTCATTGATCATGTCCTGATCATTGAAAAGTCCAGTGATTTTGTTCCTTCTGAAAGGCTTGAAGCTCTTGTGGCCATCCTTGCTCACACCGAACTCTTGCTGCCAAGGCTCCGGCTTGGGCCTCAACTTTGCCTTGGCCTGCGATGCACCCATCTTGCCCATGAACTCGGGAAGGTTGAGCTTCTTGGGATCCCACTCGTCGGTTTCTTCGAAAAGTTCTCTCATAAACGTCTCAGTGTATCTCTCGTCTTTCATGGAAATGGCGCAGTGAAAGCGATAGAGGAGATTGAACTCAACCGTGACTTGGTTGCCCAGGCCTCGCGTCACACCCTTGTGATGTTTCATGTCCACACGAGGGTCTTTGGAGAAGGTTAGCTGGGATATCAGTACCCAGAAAGGAAGTGACTTAACGAACCGAGTGTGAAATTGGTGTCCCAGTTATGGAAGCCCATAAGTGCTCGAAGGTAGTCATGAATCGAGATCTGGATGTACATGCCGCATGTGATTCTGTGGTCTTGTCAGTGGTCAAACTGCTTGTGGAGAAATGCGATACTAACAGTCGAGCAGTCTGGAAAAGATCCTCGTCGAGTTTATCCCACGCAGCTGCATGGGCTTTGAGAAAGTCTTCGAGGGCTTTTTCTGGATCGGCATCATTGATCCTCTGATCCTTTTCTTTCTCATGCGCATCATGCCCAAGAACCTTCGCACAGAACTCTTTCTGTCGCTCTTTCTCAGCATACAGCGCTGTTTCGATACCTGCGATGATACTTTGGCGAAGAAACTCTGTTCGATCTGCAAATTCCGTCTCAGGCTCAGCCTCGTCCCCGAGTCCTGCTGACTTGCGTTCTTTCCAAGTCAAGTCATACTTGTTAACTTGGTCTTCGAACTCCTTTGACTGATTTTTGACAAATTCGTTTGCGGCAGAAGCTAGTGGCGCGAGACTGTATTTTCGTGGAATAGAGAAACGTCCATTTTCATTGATTCGACGAAGCTGAGTGGCGACATAGTTGTGATATCGGTTGTACATTACAAGGTAGATGCATACCCCCGGAGGTTGCCTGAGCAGACGGTCCTCGGCAAAGGTGTCTGGCTTCAACAAACCTAACTTGTACTTGTCATCGCGTACCTTACGCTGCATTTCATCGGTGAAACCATAGAGCGGAGAGAGATCTAGGTATGACGACGAGTCGGAGATGTTCTTATCGTTATCATTGGTCCTGAAAATGTCGTGGATAATGATAGTGGCATGATAGATGAGCATGCTGGATAGTCCGGATGTACTCGGGCGGCCTTTGTACTCTCCATCTGGGCCCTTCTCACCCGGATCTCTAGCCATGAGACGATCAAAAAGATCTGCGGGGTCTGGAAGTGCGCCAAGAGGGTGAGTCTTGGACGGCACCGTCTTAGCATATGGGGCTCCAGCTTGTCCAAGTTGAGGATGAAGGGCGCTGTTGAATTTTCCATCCGCCGTGCGATACTTGAAGGCATCTCCGAGGTACGTCACAGGAGGATGGAGCATCCTATCATACTTGGCTTTGACTTCAGTTTCGATGAACTTGGCCCGCAAAGCGCTATCGTTGGATAAATGCCCAACAAGCTGTGCTAAGTTCGTTTTCTATATTTTGTTAAGATTTTCAATCACATCAATTGTGTTAGAGACACTCACGTCTAGAGTCTTGGTCTTGATGTAATGAACCAAGACGTTCTTGATAGCACCAGCATTATGAAATCTGAGAATACGTCCAAGGTCATTCCACCAGTTCACTTGGGGGTGAAACTTGTCCTATTGCCGTGTGAGTGTCTGTCATTGATGATTGAACCACGCATCGCTCACACCGATAAGCGCATCGCCATGAAATCCCTCCATGTACCCGGCTTCCTCCAGCTCCGAGTTCAGGCTCTTGATCTCATCGTTTCTCTTCTTGTCTTGATCAGGATCGCCTGAAGCAGCGTATCCATTGCCATGGCTGTTGTCGTTGCCGTTTGCGAAAGGTCGTTGAGAGTCCATAGGCATGGTGAATATGGGAAAAATAAAAGTCCACTGATCCAAAATGAGAAGAAGGTGTAGAAAATCTGCGCAGACAGACCTTATTAAGTAGAGAAAAGCTAAAAGAACACTTCAAGCCAAGATTACAATTGCATTGCTACAATTCGTCCAACTTCGAGTCTGGGTTTCAGCTTCTGATTGCACAATTCCACTTCAACCTCCCTGAAAGTCTTGTCGATGCAGCCAAAGGGAGGGGGTCATCCATATCCAGCCATTCACGTCCAGATTCATCATGGATCTGCAAGCCACGACAGATAGATTGATGCATGTCTTAACTCAGCTGCAGGTATGCATCACATACAGTATTGAGCTTGGAATTTCAGCTAAGCCTCCAGAGACAAACGGGGCAGCAGGTCCGGGAAGTGGGTGGACGAACTATTGATAACTAGTTGCGAACTATTGGTCGTCGTTAACTCGGCTCGGCCCTCCCCCACTCACACTAGACAGCCACTTTTCGTTCTCGTAAACAAATGGAATGCCCAAGAAGTTAGCACTGTCCATCTGCCTCACATCTATCAGAAGCCTACAAATACCAGTGATTTATGCTTGCCTTCTAATATATCATATATCTCAGTTAATCCTAGAGGCCTCTATTTCGCTTGTTAAAACTTATGCTAACTGTTAATGCTGAACTATAGGATTGATGCATTTCATACTGTGACTGTTTGTCACTACTAGTCCCGCTACAGTGCGCAATACGAACTTCAGAACTCCTCTCTGAGACATATGACAGTTACATATATCTCTTTCAAAGTCTCAAAGGCTTGTGGGTCTCGAGATATGTCAGCACCTGACAGAATGTATTTAATGAGACAGTCACTTATTAACCACCTTATATCAACTAAAATAATAAATATATAGGAGTGTTATGCGCTGCGATAGCTCGCGAAGTTATAACTTCGGTACCGAGGTAACCTAGTTTATATATATGTACTCGGGAGAAGCCTAGAGGAGCAGTAACCTTAAGTCACCGAGTGGTTAGTTAAAGTAATAACAGGTATAAACCGAGGGGGAGTACTGGCACTCCGAAAAGAGTCGTGGATTATGTCAAGATCTTGAACATCTCGAAGAATTCACGGGCGCAGTAAATACTATCTCTAGGCGGCTTCGTTATTGAAAACACAGAAGTTATATAAGCTAGGATCATGAGATGCGTTTAGGTAGTACTTCACACTTTGACGGTGAACAAGACACAACACAAGTCTGTAGGGTACACAACTACAACAGCAGCTTGCTAGCTGAGAAAAGAAAAAGATGACCTTCCGAAAGGTCAGTCAAGTTGCAATAAATATCATAAAATAAAGGCTCAAGAGATCAGATAGTCACGTCAAAGAAGAAGACCACAAATTGGCTAAAAAGCTATCAAATTGATCTTGAAGGTAATAATGATCCTAGCTAGGTTGCTTCCAAAACTGACCCTTTTGTGCCTACCGTCAGCTGGCTACGTGACTACCTAATCCGGTAAGACCTCTTTTCCCTTGGGTGCCCGAAATCCCCAGCACAACACATGTGTGAACGTCCCCTGCCCCTTCGTTGAAGTAATCCAGAGGAACATAGTCAATAATACTATGCCAACAAGCTGCATATCATGCAACCATAGTGACGGCATACCGTTATTTATCGGGGACACATGGTGTGCGACAGCCTTCTTCAGGTCGTTGATGGTCAAGACCTTAGGGTCAAAGTGAGTTGGCTTGTCAAATCGTGGAAAAAAGGTGTTCTTTATAGCAGCTCAAGCTGACCTCTGCGGGGGTCACAGCACCTTACGATAGGGTTGGCTTGTCGGCAGACATGGTTGAATAAGTGTCAGACTATTATTACAATTGATGAAACGGGTGAAGACAAAGAACAAGACAGAAACGGGAATGGAAGCTTCCGTATAGATTTAAATATGTATAACAAAAGCTGAAGCCAATACCTAGCCACCGTGACACCCGGCTAGCACCAACTTCGCTAACGGCAACGTCGTAAGATTGGCTCAGTACCCACCCAGATTGGTACGGAAACGATCCATAGTGGGGAGGATTGTTGCCAATCTCAACACGGTTAAGCTTGCCTATCTTAGAAGACAAAAAATCCTGGGGTAGCGCTAGGTTAGAGTAGTATGTGGAGAAGTACCATCTTCGATTACCCCCGGATTCATTAAAGCTAGCAAGTCTAAGAGAGGCAGATGAGACACTGATGGAAATAGTTCAGCCCTCCTTCCAGCTCCACTTCTCGACACTTCGTGTTCTCTACCACGCTAGCTCAACGTTATGTTGTAATTTTGGCTTTCCTTGCAATCAAGCAGGATGGAGGGCGCGGGGTCGTAAGATCAGGTAAGCCGAACCGACTAAGTGGTTTTGGCTGACCAGGATCTCCAACTTCCAAGATTGGAGAATGTAGTAGCTAAGCGATCTTAGCGTTTCCTCGCCTCTCGCCCGCATGTCCCCCAGCGGACTTCCCCAGGTTTCGCGGTCAAGGCGGTGGAGGCAATAGGGTCTTGTTCGCAAGGCAGGCACCTGGATGAGACCAAAAGGACGCTCTTGAGCATATTGTCTAGAAATCAGCTTGCGTTCAAAGCACTGCGTTTGGAGGCATGGTTTGAATAGTGCTTGGCTCCTCATTCACCTGCACTCGCTTGTAACTACTTGGGCCGATAAGGAGCAGATAAAGCGAGATCAGGCACCCCGTCGGAGTCATGGAGACTAGCCCAAGGGCTTATTTACTGGTACCTCAGCCATTCGCCACTAGGATACTATGATCTTATACTGGATGGTAATGAGTGGCCTCGACCGTGTTGGACGATCCAATTCTCCGAGGCTGACGCAGCCATTGGAGTTGAGCAGCATACAGTGGTAGGAATGAGGTATAAATTAACTCGAACCCGCCCCTTGCAAGTTCTCCAACAACCCCCTTTACTTTCTTGCTCACCTTCTCACGACAAAACCTTTTCAAAATGTCTAAAGAACACAAGCATCATGACGACCCTGAGACCTTGAGTCAAGTTCAATCTCAACTTGGTGAAGTAATCGATACAACGACACACGATGAGGTGTTTGGCGATATTACCGAAGGCGCACCCAACTATCGCAATGTAAGACCCCCGTGCGCATCTTCCCGTGCGCCAAGCTTTGTGTGCTGACTAGAACTTAAGGTTGGATGGATGGGAACTGTGGTTCTGATGATGAAAACACAAATCGGCCTAGGTGTCTTATCGATTCCAGCTGTATTCGATGTTCTTGGTATCGTCCCCGGTGTTATTCTCCTTTGTACCATTGGCGGCATTACCACTTGGTCCGATTATATTGTTGGTGTTTTTAAACTCAGACATCGTCATGTCTATGGTATTGATGACGTCGGACAAATGCTGTGTGGGCGCATTAGACGAGAAATCTTGGGGACTGCCTTTTGTCTTTGTAAGTACTCCCCTTATTAGGCTTGCTGTCTCGCTGTCCTGGCGTTTAAACACGAAAATCTAACATTCTTGATATGTGAGGATGACCTCTTAAGAGGTCAGTAAGCTAGCTTATGTAATCACACCCGGCTTAGTGGGTGGGCCTTAGGCCTATAACACCAAGCCTTCCTGAATTTATCTTTATTATACCTTATAGATACCTTTACTTTAAGCCTCTTGTGCTAAGTGACTGTATGTATGCATTAATTCTGAGACTTTATCTTCGGCGCTGGCTCTGCTATAATTAGTATCTCTATCGCTTTAAATGCGTTATCCGCCCACGCAGTCTGCACCGCGGTGTTTATCGTTGTAGCTGCTATTATTGGATTTCTGTTCGCTAGCATTTGGACTCTGGGAAGGATTAGTTGGCTAGCATGGGTGGGAACATCGTGCATCATCGTAGCTGGTAAGCTTTTAGCAGCATCTACAGTGCCCGTGACAACCCTAACATAACGGATAGTTATTACGGTCACGATCGCGGTCAGCCAGCAGGATCGTCCTGCCGCTGCTCCCCAGCAAGGCGTTTGGAAGTCAGACTACAAAATCGTCGCCCACCCTTTGTTCACCGATGCTATCTCGGCCTGCACCGCATTAGTCTTCGCTTATGCTGGAACGCCAGCCTTCTTTAATATCGCGGCCGAGATGCGAGACCCAGAACACTACACACGATCATTAATTGTCTGTCAGACATTGATTAGTGTTATTTATATTGCGATCGGTATCGTGGTATACTACTATTGCGGATCTTATGTGTCTTCCCCCGCCCTTGGATCAGCTGGTCCCCTTATCAAGAAAGTCTGCTATGGCATTGCTCTGCCCGGCTTATGTTGTTCCTTGATCCTTATGCTCCACGTACGTGTCGATCCTTTTGCTTATCCCTAGACATCGGAAATCTAATATTGAGATACAGCTTGCAAGCAAATTTGCGTTTATGCGTATGCTTCGGGGATCGAAACATCTCGCATCTAACAGCCTGGTCCACTGGGGCACTTGGCTCGGCAGCACCCTCACCGCAGCAGTCGTTGCATATTTGATTGCTAGCGGCATCCCTGTTTTTGGGACTCTTATCTCGCTTATTGGTGCTCTTTTCGCCACCTTGCTATCGTTCCAGCCTATGGGCGGCATGTGGCTCTACGATAACTGGAGGGATGGTAGAGAGAACCCGACCTTTAGGTGGAGGTTCGGAGTTGTCTGGAGTGTCTTTGTCATCGTGTCTGGCACTTTCTTGATGGTTGCCGGTACCTACAGTGCTATAGTGGGTATTGTTGCTGAAGCTAAGGATGCTGGGAAACCATGGTCTTGTGCAGACAACTCGGGCTCGACCTAGAGCACCCGTCTTATCGAGGGTTCCCATTTATGAGATGGTGGGTTAACCATTGCCAGCTGAAGGCTGGGGCATGTTGCATAACCTGCTTTGTTTCTATTTGGAGACTCAAGGCAATGTATCGCTGTATTCAACCTTTTTGCCTTCCTGTATGCTACCGAGAACCTTGCACCGAATCTAAATCTTGACGCGTTGCGTAAAAAGCTAAGAATTGTCTTTAAGTTATGGTATATTAAGCATATCAACATTAAATACGAACACAATTACCAGCTACCATGTTTTACTTTTGCTACGTCCAGCCTCTTCTTTGCCTCGGATTCGGGTATTACCATCTTTTTCACGTATGTTTTGCTGGGCTAATCTTATTTCACCCCTGGACCCTTGGATGTCCAGATATTTGCTCCCGCGCATGAGCTTTTCGCGGACACATCCCTATCTTGGATGGGTTGATCACTTATCATAAAAGGCGCCGTAGTGAGCCAATCACAAGCCAGAAAATCCAAGCCGAAGAGGGAAAGAGATTACGGCTGGACTTTCCCTTACTTTTCCATGCCCCTGTTCGTGTTGATAAATCTGGTAGAGCTTTGTCACATCCCCCAGTTCATCGCTCCACACGGAAAAGGCATCATGCAAGAGACCGTACGGCCCAGGCCGGTAGAATGGAACAGGTCGATCAGTGGTTGTGCTACCGTAAGTGATCTCTTGTCATGCGCCGTCACATGGCTCCTAGCCCCCGTACTGAGGCAGAATGTTTGTGTTAGCATCGGCTTCGTCATGTCAAATGCGACGAGGATAAGCCGATCTATACCACTTGTCGTCAACTCGGTTTGGAGTGTAGCGGTTGCGTGTCCCGCATTCTTTTTAATACCGACGAAGACAGTTACTCTTTCATATTTCGTTAACCCCTATTCATAGAAGACGAAGACACATAAGCAAGTCAAAGCTCATGGCCGCAACGCCACGTTACTTGCTCAGTTTATTATCAAAACTCGATATTAATTGCGAAAGAACTATCCATCAAATAGACCATCGCTGAATTTACAACAAGGTCCATTTGGGGATTTCATGCTTCACCGTGGCCTTCTCCCAATAACCCTAACACAACAGGGAGGAGAATTCAATCCTGGTGAAAAAGGTTTTCTTTCATGGGGTTTAATGTAGGCTCTAAGACCTTTTTCTTCTTGAAGGGGGCTTCCAACCAAACAACAGTATCGTGGTCCATTGGAATCTAGTTTGAGTTGGTTTTCCACACGATATGGCCCACGGGGCTTGCCTACTGTCACGATGATGCGGGACGCTGAAAGAGGGCCTAGCCTTATTCTTAGTGGCTGCTTGATGATTATGATCTTTTGGCATGTGAATCTAAATCCACCAAATTACCCCATATTCCCCAGAAGTCTAGCTTTAGAGTTAGATTCGGTTGCGCTTACTCAAAACGTAGATGATTGCTAATCTTAGGCGCGGGGCGGAGATCTCGGACATGGCCGTACCGACACCTAAATCCGGAGAGAAATAATGTTGGCATCTCTTTTTTCTTTAAAGTCGGGACAATTAAGCTTGCTATTGAGGTATATAAGAATATGACGCATCTTGGCCTTTAGTTTCTGGAAACACCGCAAGCTAAGGCCGCCTCCAAAAATTATCAACAAAGATGTGGCAGGATTTTGCGAAGCGTGCACAAGCTAAAAGGGACGAGTCACTGCAGCAAGTGACGCCTTCGGTTCTCCCTTTGCGCTCAAGCGAACAAAAGAGTTCCCCAGCTTCACTCGCGAAAACTCGGCTTACGGAACGCGAATTCGAGCTTACCGAGGGTTACACCGTCCTGGAGCTCTTGGAAAAGCTACGGACGCGTGAATTGTCCTCCGAAGAGCTGACCAGAGCGTTTTTGCGAAGGGCTGCTGTAGCCCAGTATGCGGTAATGTCAACCCAAACCTGACAACGATGATATCGAACCTTGGATTCCTTACTGACAGTCCAAAGACCAATTGCATTACTGAGCTCATGTGGGGTGACGCCATTGCCCGGGCCCGTTACTTGGACTCGCTCCCACAGCCACTCGGTCCCCTCCATGGCCTCCCCATCTCTACGAAAGAGAACCAGGGAATGAGAGGAGAAGGAAAAACCTGCAATTCTGCGTTTGCTGCCTGGTCTAACGAACCTTCCAATAAGGATATTCTCTTGCACAACGTCCTTTGGGACGCAGGTTGTGTCTTCTATAGTCGGACCACACTCCCGCAGACAGTCATGCAGCTCGAGACAAACAGCAATCTCTACGGGCGAACCACAAACCCTTACAACAGCAAACATACATCAGGTGGAAGTAGTGGAGGTGAGGGTGCTTTGATTGGCATGAGGGGAAGTATTTTAGTAAGTCTATCAGCCGTCTGTGAGACGACGTCTTGTGACTAACTTGGTAGGGTATTGGTGGCGACATAGGCGGAAGTATCCGTGTTCCAGCAGCATTCAATGGCATCTACGGATTCAAGTAAGAAAATCTAACCAAGGAATGTCTGTTAAAAGCCTAACCCTGCTAGGCCTACCGTGAACCGTCTACCTGGTGCCAATGCGAGGGCTCCCATGGCTGGCAGCGAAACTATTCTCGGTATTAATGGTCCCATGGCCGCCGATCGTGAGGGACTTGATCTATTCATGAAAGTAGTTCTCGATGCCAAGCCCTGGAGATTTGACCCTTTTGTGGCACCCCAGCCTTGGGTGCCCTATAAGTTCGACCGACCATTAAAGATAGGCATCCAGATGTCAGACGGTGTTGTGACCCCACATCCTCCTATCGCTAGGGCTCTTCGTGAAGTGTCTGCTGCTTGTAGAAGGTCGGGTATGAAGGTAGTGGAATGGGTGTCTCTCAAACATAAAGAGGCATGGGATCTTACCAGCGCCCTCTATTTCCCCGACGGTGGCAAGGATATGTTGAATGTCCTAGCCAAAAGCGGGGAGCCTGTTCTACCGTTAACCAAGTTCATCATCGAGGAGCAACCCCATGTACAGGAGCGAGATCTACCTGCACTCTGGGATGTAAGTGTCTTGCCGCAATATGCTATAAAAGCTTGATGCTAACTGAAATGTAGCTGTGCTTACAGCGCGATAAGTTTCGACGCGACTATGCTGTGCACTGGGCCGCGACTGACAAGGATAATGGGCAAGAGGTTGATGTTATTTTGGGTCCCACGTATCCTGGAGCCGCCCCTCAGCATGATTGTTCTCGATACTGGAGCTACACGTCTACTTGGAATCTCCTGGACTATCCTGCTGCGGTATTTCCGGTCACCTTTGTCTCATCGGAAGATGACAAAGACACGTCTTATGTCCCTCAGAACGCCCAAGACAAGTACAATTATGACCTTTATAACAAGGAAGAGTACCTGGGGCTTCCAATTAACTTACAAGTCATTGGTAGGAGAGGATACGACGAGAAAGTGCTAGCTGCGGTGGCCGAGATTGAAAAGGCAATGGCGGCATCTCCAAAGCTTTAGGTGATCACCATCTAGTTGTTGAGCCAGATGCCAGTAGACGGAAATACAGAGTTCATGTTATTTGCGTAGCTGTATACGTATAAACAGTCCTTCTTGCGGAGTAAACCACCGATTAGAGAATTTCAGTCGTTCCGACCCCTCCGCTAGCTCCAAGTCGTACTTGAGCAGAAGACTAGCTATCAACTTGGTAACTTCCATGATACTATTATGTTTGCCGCTGCAAGTATGTGCGCCGTGCCCAAAAGCAAAGAAAGATCGATTCATTTTTTTCAACGCTTCTTCGTCCGAAAATCCCTTGCTCTCAATCCATCTTTCCGGATTGAAACTTTCAGGCTCGGGGAATACTTCAGGGTTTCTGTGCAAGACCCATGGGGACATGCCCACTTCGACGTCAGCCTTGAGGTGGTACCCACCTACCACTGCGCCCTCCTTAGGGACTGAGCGATGTAAGATCTGACCAACCGAAGGGTGCAGTCGTATAGCCTCTTGAATCACTGCACGCAAGTACGGCAAGTCGTTTGCACTAGAGAAGGTGACTGGGAGCGTGAGGTTCTTGCGTACATCAGAAGCCAACTGATCATAAACAGCTGGGTTCTTCAGTAGGTTGTGGATGACTGATCGCATTGCAATTGCTGTGGTATCTGATCCTGCTGAGATATTGCCAAATGCATGGGTGGTGATTTCGCGGTCATCAATCTGTTCTGGCTTCGATGCTTGATTTAAGCTAAGACGGCCAAGAAAGGTCATGGTCGAATCCTCTGACGGTGGGCTTTCTCGTGTTCTCTTTAGTTCCTCTTGGGCCAACGTGAACATAGCATCGCTTGAGGTGTCGTCCTTTGTAAAGTAACTTGCGATCCAGGAATTGCCAAGAAGGATCGGGTGAAGCCAGGCAACATGGCCAAACTAAGTAAATATCAGTTACAAGTACAAATACTACACTGATAGAAACGGTGTAATCATAAGAGGCAAGGTGATAGCCTAAGAGGTTCATGGCAGGCTCAGTGTGTGGATTTCAGGACTTACAATAGACATATACGGTGTAAATAGGTCAAGTAGGCGGAAGAAACCATGCTGATCGCCATTGTCCAAATAATTGAGATCGCGACCAAACGTCAGCCTGCAGACAGCGCCCATGGCAAACCGCTTTGTCAATTCTCCCAAATCACATACCGCGGCTGAAGATGCATATTGATCGAGGATATCAAACAAACGATCAAGAACCTCATCGACCCAGGGCTCAAACTTCAAGAGTCCGTTCATGCTATAGGCATTCGCCGCATTTCGCTTCATGCGGGAATGCAGTGCTTTGTTATTTTGTATGACAAATGGGTCAGGAACAAGGCCCTGATCGTCGTATATAGCTGATAGCTCATAAAAGGGTGACTTGAAGAATTTGGTGGTTATCCCGTACACTTGGTTGATCTCAGAAGTATCTGAGATGGAGACGAGATTGGGCGCCAGTCGTACGTATTTCCCATACTTTGCATGAAATTGAAGATCGTCAAGGTGGTGCTGACCTTTGTAGACGGACCACATTCGTGGGGGGGTTGAGATGGAGTTTATCCACGGACCCGGGACCTTTTGCAGGCCTTTTTGGTATCGGTTGGAGAGCAGGTACCACACGACGAAGGCTGGTAGTACAAGGTACCAAGAGCTCAGTGCAGGTTCTAAGACATGGGATGAAAACGTCATCTTGGAAAGGGTAGTAAAGAAAGGTTCAATTTTGACGGCCAACGAACAATGAATAGGAGACAACAATTGTCTTGTTATCATATGTTTATATCAAATCACACTTGATTGGTAGCCATTGACGCCCGCTGTGATCAACTCCCTTCCATTACTTCCGAGAGTGCGGGGTTGACGGAATAAAAGCCCATGAACGGGCGGGGGTTGCATTATTCACCAATTGGCGATTTTTCCTCTTATCACTACTGACTACTCCTCATTCGGTATCTGGATTGATAACTAGCACAAAGTGTCCCGAAACTCCAAGGCCATTTACCATCGATAAGCACACACTCGTATCAAACGATCCACAAGTCTTTTTACTACCCTCAAAAGTCTACCAATATGGCCTCCAAACTCACCCAACATGGCTTTGAATTCCATAACTGGGCTGGTGGTGAGGGCGGTGCTGAAATGTTTGGCCTGAGCCACGCTGTTATTGTACCTAAAGACGCACGGAGGATAATTCTCAGTGGTCAAGTCGGTATCAAAGACGATGGCACTGTCCCTGAAGATATAGGTGAGGAGGTCAAAGAGGCTTTCCATCATGTTGTGTTGGCCCTAAAGGCTGCGGGGCTGGGAGACGATGCCCTCGAGCATGTTTATTCGGTACGTTCCCTTGAATGATGAAAATGAAGTCCTGTTAAGAGATTGGCTGAGCAAAAGATATACAGGTAACAACATATGAAGTCAAGAAGGACGGCAAAGGGCTTGCCGAAGCGGTGGTGCCCGTCGCCAGAGAGCTGTTCAAGAACACCAAGCCAGCTTGGACAGGGATTGAAGTCAACGCGCTGTTTCTGCCTACTTTGCATCTAGAAATCGCTGTGGAGGCATTTCTACATAGATGATACGAAAATGAAAGTCTTGAGGCAGGTTACTTAGTAAAAAGAAGCACCTCAATTCAATTAATTTAAGATAAAAAGCCGTTTTAATGGAGTTGAGGACAAATCCCAGTTTTTCTAGGTGTAGAAATCAAAGCCTCTCCACAGCCGAAACTAAAACTGGTGATCTCCTGATCGTAGTTTGATAGAAGACCACTACCTGGTGGTAGATGAAAAGGTTCGCATTGCGTTACGACTGGTTACACATAATTCATCAGTGTAAATGTGGCTCGTCGGTTGATCCCTCAAATAGATGCATCAAGATCGACCGGGAAATGTACTAGAACTTATGGTTTGATATATATATGAGAAGTAAAAATGCATCTATACTGCTATGGGCGCAGAAGCAGGTAGCTCTGGAGGAGGGAACTCTTTCTCACCCTCGATGTACATAGCTTCGTATGTTCCACCAGGTGGGAGGGCCAACTCTTCAATATTTCCCTCCCTTCCGCTGCGGACATCTGCGGCCAAGTGATCGAAGTGCTTGTCCACCTCTTCGAAGACGTTATACTCAGAGTACCAGTCGTAGAAAGGAATGATGAGTGAATTTGGGTATTGGTTCACCAGATCTGGGGTCCAGTCATGTCCATGATAGATATTCCTGGTGGAAATAGATGCTTGGTGAATTGAGTGAGACCTGTTGAAGCGAATGCGCTCAAGAACCTGGAGTGCTAATTCGACATCGCCTTTGGCTTTCTGTAAGCACATGGCTGCCACAACACCGTCTTCTACTGATTGGCAGGCGCCTTGGGCAGATGTAGGTAAGTGACAATGGGCTGCGTCGCCGAGGACGGCGCATTTCTTCGAGGACGAGAGCCAAGTGGTGAGAGGGTCTCTCCAAACAAGCTTATAATCTACCAGACGATCGTCAGGAGTAGCTTGGAGGAAATCCCTCCATAGATCGGGGAATTTTCCTTTGTCCAGATAAGACAAAACATTTGCTTTAGTTGTCTTCTCAGACCAAGTTTCTTCAATATCGGCATCATCCTTGTGGGTGAGAACCCAGGCACAGTCCCTGAATATTCATGTTAGCTTATTCAACCAAGATGTGAATGGTATATGCGTATCCGTACTTTTGTTCGTTCCATGTATAGATAAAGCCGTGCATGTCGTGTCCTACCCAACATCTCACTGAATCTTCTCCATCTTTGAGCATTTCCTCCAATCCGGGGTTTGCCTTGCGTACTTCTGGAGTAATCTCAAAATAGGCTCGGAAAATGGCGTAACCACTGTTCACCTTGGATTCCTTTAAGCCAAGAAGATCTTGGCGAGCCAGAGACTTCGGTCCGTCACACGCAAAAACAGCATCCCCCAAGATCTTTTCGCCTCCCTTAATTACAACGCCGCGCTCGGTATCATTGTCAAGATACCTCTCGACACGCTTGTTGACTTGGATCTCAACCCCAATTTCGACAGCATAGTCGTACACAATCTTGTGCATAGCTCCTCGATGGCCCGCATACACATAAAGAAAATCTGATCCTTGAGGCCACTCATCAGATCTCAAGAACTCGTTTCGTGCGTTATAAAATTCTAGCTGTTTGGCCTTGTTCACACCTGCGGCAGCAAGCTTGCGAGCGACCTTGCCATCGCCCCAGGATTCAAAGACTCGACCGGCGTTTCGAATAAAGTCGAGCAGGTCGCCCATAGTGCTCGGGCCAGAGTATGCCTCCACAAGAACTGGATCCATACCCCTGAGCTTGCACTCAATGGCGGCGGTAAGGCCGCAAAAGCCAGCACCGACAATTACAACTCGAAGTGGACTTGCTGACATGGTGGAATAAGTGGCGGAGAGATAACTGCTGTGTTTACGGGGATAATTGATCGATTTTGGGGGGTATCGGATGAATTACTGATGATCTGGCGACAGGCTCTTGTAGGCCTGCAAGGTAGAATGGGCATCTAGTTGAGCGAGATTACCAGCCAATGGTGAAATAATCCGCTTATCTGCTAGCCCGAGTACCAGATGCGGGGGATCAGAGTAAGCTTGGGGGGAGGGGCGAGATTGGTGACACGATTGACCCCCGGAATTAGTTCCTGTGACAGTCTTGCCGCAGAGCACTTCGTAATGACAGCCAAGAGCATCGATAATCCGAGGCTGTTTTTCCTGGCTGTTTGTTCCGTTATCCGCATTCTCCTCCCTTGTCTTTGCGGTTGGGGCATCTTCATATTGACTGGCTTGGCAATTTTCTAGTAATGTACCATTTTTATCTTTGTTATTCTACGAGATCCCCGCTTTTTGGGCTCAGGTCAAACTCCCATTTGATTCCTCGTCTTCTGACCTTTTTCTCCAATCATCAACTATGGTGTTCGAACACAAGTTTGGTGGTGAGTTCCACCGCGTGCCCAAACTGCAGGGTGCACCAGAAGTCGTCCTTTATGGTATGCCCGATACCCACACGACGAAAACCTATGCACTTTGACTAATCTCTCTTTTTAGGTGGCCCTTCTTGCCTAGACCTAGCTTCTCGGCGGTCTGATTCGTGATGAGCTTGAGGACCTTATGGTCAATTGTGCTCCACAGGTCCCTGCAGCTTCCCTTATCAAGCTGCTCGTAGCCGTACAGCCAGCTGCTTTCGTATTCGTCGAGGGTATCGGTCAGCGGCCCGAGGGCAATTCTTAGGCTCGAGAAAGCCATCATATGCGTTGTATGTAGAAGGGTAGGAGATAATAAGGGACTTAGCTAGCTAGCATTAAAGAAAGAGAGGGCTTCTTATACCCACGATAAAAGCTTATTACTTGCATAATAAGGTTGGTTATTGCCTGAAAACGCGGCTTTATTTTGCTTTAAGGTTAAGAGAGAGAAAACTATATTTAAAGGTATCTGGCATAATACCTTATTATATTAAAAAAAATGTGTATCTTTTAGATGTGTGGCCTTGATCTATCTCTTCGAGATATTAAGTAAGGTTTCTATATATTAACTAATCTCTTCATATCTTGTAGCGGACATCTTTTCATCCGCCAAAAATGCTGATAATCCATTGACCGGGTCTGTATTCCTCTTGGAATACACTACTCACCCTGAGCCTGCTCCCACTTATGACCATGATGAGACTGGTGTGGTGCTTAAAGGTAAATCATATCTGTTTCCTCTGCCATGCTACATATTGATCGTCGAATCTTGTAACTAACGTCTGTTGTCACAAAGGCGAGCTCTGGCTTGAAGATGAGACGGGTAAAAAAGCCGTACTACACAAAGGCGACACTTTCTTCGTCCACAGAAACAGCACCATCACTTTTTCCACTCCCAAATTTGCGGTCGCATACAAGATTGCCGCCCGACCTACCGCTCATCTGTGATTGATCGAATAGACTCTAGAATCAGCATTTCTCTGAGGCAAACACAGTAGAAGGGAACTGGCCAATACGCTGCATAAACAAATAGTTAAGCCAGAAAATATCAAATGGCTATATTAGGATCTGTGCATCTCCTCGTTCTGTCATTATGTCTTGCCAACGTTGAGACTCCTTAGTGGTGACATGTGACTGATCACGTTGATTCCACACTTCCTCCAATGCTCGTTTCCCACTGCAGCAGTTGTTGATTCCAAGAAGTTCAAGACCTTCCAAACGCGAGCGAATGTAGTTGCGTTCTTCAGGCATGTCTAACTCCGCACCAATTACTACAAGGCACCATCCGAGGTTAGCTCCTGGGCCGAGTACGTCAGGTACAAGGGTGAGCAGATTTAGAGCAGTCCTGAGCGAGCACTGCATATCCTCGCTCAGCATGATGCCTGGCCCGTACGCTATACGAAATACGTATAGATGCAAACAGTGGCGGAAGATCTCTGCCGTCGCGACCATCCGTTGACGTAGCTCCCCTTCATTCATAAACAATATGGCCGTGTATTGAGGCTGATTCTTTTGACAAGCCACTCCAAGAGAGAGTTCGGAGTCCTCGCGTATCTGTGTTAGTTTGATCTCGTCCTGGAGCGCACTCGCCCTTTCTTCAATCTCTCTCAGTGATAGTTTACGAGCAGAGCGCATGACATTTAGCTCGGACGCAGAGCGCTAGAATAAAATTAGTATTGATGTTATTCTTTGACTAACGGATGAACTCCCACCATCAGTCGTGGCATTTTAATGGAGCAGCCGAAGAGCACATCAACGGTATTGTCGGCATGTTTTAGACCTGAGGGTACATCTAGCCAATCCCGGAGCTTCGGAATTCCGGATTGACCAAGATTAAGGCTGCATTGTGTATCTAGTAAACAAATCCACGCCTTGAAGAAGTCACTCAACTCGCACTGCTGTCGACGGGATGTAATCCAACCACGTATGGCATCATAATGACTGCGCCAACGATTCGATCCTGAAAATACCTAGTGGCCAAGGTGAGCTTGGCTTTTGTTGTAATCGACAGCATGACCGGGGTCTCGTGATTACATACCTCAAATGTGCTTAGGATCAGCATGCAAGCCAACGTCGTAGGGGTGTCAACGAGTTGTGGCTGCTGGAATCTTTTCGACAATGCCATCGTGCTGGCCCGCAGATATGCTTTCGAATCCTTGTCTTCAACACCCTGCCAACGACTATGGTGAGAAGATGCCACCGCTAACATTCCGTTCATCAAGGCGGGCTCCTCCATTGCTAGTGGTAATAACTGGCGATATCCATTCCCGTCATAGTCGATGGCTAGGGCTATCTTGGAGATGTTCTCTGTCGATTATGTGTTAGATGAATTCAGCTTGGCATGGGGGCAGTGCAGAATGTCCGTACGCAAGAAGTGCTGCATGAAGAAGCTTTCTTGTTGTGTCAAGCCAGGTTGTGGCATTGAAGCCGATATTGAGGCCACTCGTTGTTCTGGGTTGGCAAATCTGAATTTGGAGGCGATGCTGACTTTCCACGCCTCTTCTTCGCTTGCCTTGACTTTGATTTCGGGATCAGTTCGTCTGGCCATCGTATGTGAACCCCAAAACCACTACACCTCCTCTTATCCCTCGTACAAGTGCCGCAACCTGGCTTAGTAGAGCACGGCGTCCAGCGACAGCAACTAAACGGCCCTGATACTCCTAACCTTCCGCAACCAATTGTCGATGCGCTCAAGACGATTCAGCGCCTGGAACGGGGCAAACACGTCCTTGCATCAACCCTACAGTCTGTCCGAGGTATTCTTAGTCGGACTATGCTCTGGCGTGTATGTACTGTAATAATCAGTGCCAGGGAAACTACATAGCAGGCTGTTGTTCAGTCTGGCAGAGCTGCCTTTGGAAGCAAGGGTGGCGGTTCGACTTAGTTGCCGTGGAAAGCCAGAGGGTGTGAAGCTCCCATACGACTTGCAAAAACGGATTTTGAGAAAATGGGGGACGAGGCCTGCTCAAAGCTTTGCCCCTTGTATCACCCCGATTCGTTTAGGTGATCCATATAATTATCGTAGTCGCCGTCGACCAAATGCCGGACGTGGAGGTCTGTCGCGGCGGAGTGTCTCTAAGTCACCGAGCAAGCAAGGGTGCGCCCAACGTCGATGATGAGGTAGAAGATACATGGAGGCAGTACAAACTCTGATTGGAAGGCTGGCACAGATGCCCGTCACGGTAGACGGTGGTCTCAATGCGAGAGACTGGCTGTCGAGGATATAAATTCTAACCCTCATGTACCATCCTTTTAGACGACTTCGCCAGCTCTGCGACACCCATCTAACAACTACGGAGTCTGCCTAATTGTAGCCTATGAATGGCCTTAAGCGCTCTTGGGCTTCGGACTGTGGATAGACCTAAAAGGATTTACGGGACAGCTTAGCGCTCAAGTTTCTTGATTTTCCCTCATGAATCAGACAGGCAGCGTTTCGGCTCCATTTAGACAATTAAAGAACTCTCGCAAATGCGCAGCATATAGGTGCCAATCATTTTGAGCCGGAAAGTGCCCTCCAAAGGCATGTCGCTTGAAATAAACAAGGTTGTTTGCCTGACGCTCTGCCCATGATTGAGGCTGTGAGTCAATATATTAATTTCAATGTCAATGACAGGAGGTTGTTCTCTCGAAGTATCTCTTACCGCTAATGGGAATGAAGCAAGTTCAGGGAAAGGCCCGTGTTGGTTGCCCCATTGGACCAAGCCCGATGGCACCTTGTATGAGGGAAAGTTGACTCCCCCGCTCTTAGGTTATCATCGATGGAAAGACATCAGCAAATACTTATTCCAACGTTTTGAACCGATGGTAATATTTCCAAGGCTTACAATCAGCGTTTACAGGTATGATCGCATCGCACCGTAAGGCGCCTGTACCCACAATGTGAATGCTTCCGTAATGAGTTCATCCATTGTGTATTGATATCCATCACTGCCGGCGTATTTCAGGTCCCATAACCAGCCGGCAAACCCAACGGGACTATCACCCATCGAGAGACTCAAGGCCAATGGCTTCTGAGCCTGCACAGCAGAATAAACAAAGTGGTCTGATTCAAACGCAGTGAAAGATCCAAGGTATGCATTTTCTTCTGGTGTCGTCTGATTCCCAGAATACCGATCGATGTCGTCTTGCGTTGGCGGCACGAGCATAAAGTCTAAGAAGTGTCCGATGATGCTATCAGGCACGTCTGACATCATCCAGCTTGAAACGAAGTATCCAATATCCGTGCCCACCACACCATAAGTTCTATAACCAAGCACCTTCATGAGCGCATCATAAGCGGCGCCCATGGTTCGAGCATCCATTCCACTCTCCGTAGGTGCCGGGCTGAAACCATAACCGGGGAGGTCAGGGGTGATGAGATGGAAAATTTGGGCGAGAGGATCAATGATCTTGTCCCATTCCAGATGAGTCGACGACCAGCCGTGGAGAAGTAGAAGAGGGATGGCACTATCATTCATGGAACGGTGGTGCACAAAATGAATAGGGATATCGCCAGTATAACCTGCTGCACCAGGAATCACAACCGAGAAATGATCACGCTTGTTCATACGGTCTTCTACTTCTGACCAGCTATAGTGTTCGGACCAGAATGTTGATAGTTCAGCCATGGATGCAGCTGGGGGGCCTTCTTTAGTCCATTCATCGGATATACCGTAAGAGGGGAGATAAGATGCAGCCCGGGTTTTGGCGAAATCCACAAGTTCCGAGTCCACGCGGATATTAATCTTGTTGGAGTCTGAGAGAATGGGAAATCAAAAGGCAGGCCCCTTTCCGCCGCTGACAGCCCAACCGCGACGGATAACCCAAAGAGCAGATGCAACAACATCTTCTTGCTATTTGATACCAAATGGAAAGTTGAAAAGTAAAGGAAAGAGATAAAGATATTAATCAGGGCAGGCAAACAATGAATCGGGAGTCAGCTTTATAGACAAATGAAGATCACGCATACTTTGCATATTACATGTGTTCTATTCTCGCAGCGGAGTTCCGGAGTTGGTACGATGCAAGACCCTATCAAAGCGGTGTTGAGAGTATTGCATGTCGCCAAGCCTGTGGTCGCAACATCGAACCTTTAGTGGGATAGTACATTCCTCTGCTGGCTCAAAGTCCTAATGTCCGACGTTAATTAAAATAATCGACCGAACTTTATCCCGCTCTGCTATGCAACGTCAGCCATGCTTGAGAGCGGAGTTGGATTAGCAGCCGATATGGCTGAACCAATCCATTTCTGCCACATCGCCACTTATAACAAAGCTAAGAACCAGCTATATTCGTCAGTATATATCCAACGGGAGTACTATACTGCAGTGCGTTTTAAGGTCTATAGCATAAATGTGTATAAGTGAATTCCTAACACTTATTATAAAAGTAATTAAGGTTAATTACCTTTTATTTATATA
>JAPERM010000418.1:0-13325 GCA_030411635.1 Fusarium sp. MBC 119 | reverse complement strand
GTTATATAAATTTTTATTTTATAATTAAACTACTTATTTAATGAGATTACTTATTAATTTTACTCGCTTAGAGAGTTCAGTTTATATACTAGAAGCTACTTTAGCCAGAGGATTAAATTAGTTTTTAAAGGTTTCAATAGAACTTCTAGGACTGAGGGATGATTGGAATGTTGAAATATATAAAGCTTTTAATATATATCAGTTCTGAATGTATAGCCTCAGTAATATGGTCACCCTCAGCTGATCAGTATCCATATCTACTTTCTCGCGGGATATATAGAACTTGTTCTGGTCCAGCGCTAGCGCTTTCTGTGTGTGGATATGTTGCTTGTAAAACGCTCCTTTGCTTTCGAGATACAGCTGCTTATTAGCTTTGTCTGTGACGCTTACAGCCATCGGCCACTTGAGGAAATTGATGTACGTGATTTGGCCAGTCAGGACAACTTCCCCTCACTAAGAGGTGGGTTAGTTTGGTCTTTTAGAAGAGAAAACAGAGTCGGACGGCCAAACAAGGCTCTACTTGTCTGGGATTGTGATCAATGTAGTGAAAGTTGTGGGCTTCGAAAATTAATTCGACTCGTCAAGATGATGAAAGAAGATATAAATTGTACAAGCAAGTGCCGTCGTCGGCCAGGGCAGCGTTATCGGAGCAATTGTACGTCCTTAGGGTTAAAGCTTTATTGATGACAAAATATATTCGGCTAAGTGGGAATTCTCGCAAAGTCTAAATAACTTGAAGTAATCAGGCCCTGTATAATCCCTCTTGGAGGCCTCACGAGTGCGGTAATATCAGCCGGTTTCGCAAATAAACTAGCCATTCCTTTTGGCCAGCCATTCCCCAGCCTCATCGCCATGCCTGTTGCCACCTTACATGAGAAAACTCAGAAGATCACTCACGTCTCTGGAGACCGGCGTCATCGCTATATCCTTCATCGCCTATGTGTCAAGAGTTAGCCTCCATAATGTAGGTATCTCAAGTCTCAGAATGGAAGAGGTGCATACGCTTTCTGAACCCTGCACCGTCGTCCCCATAACCCTCATCACCTGGAGACTGGGTTAGTTAAGTCTTCCTTTGAAAGAAAGCATTGGTTTTCAGAGATCCATACGCTTTCTAAACCCTGCACCGTCGTCCCCGTAACCCTCGTCACCTGGAATCTGGGTTAGTCAAGTCTTCTTTTGAAACGAAATGTGGGTTTTCAGAGATTCATACGCTTTCTAAACCCTGCACCATCATCTCCGTAACCCTCGTCCCCTAATACCGATTAGTATAACATATTCCATTCGAGGTATGGAATCAAGGTCATCATACGTTTGACAGCAACGTTATTTCCTGGGAGAGGGACAGCTGCACTCATGACTGAGGTCACGAGGGCCGCAATAGACAAGATGGAAGAGAAACGCATGTTAAGGTTGTGATAGCAAACAAAGCTGGATATCAAAGTAGGCTGATAATTAGAAGAGAAAACTATCAGGTTGTTGGGATGTCGCTACATTATTTATGCTTTACTGCTTATAAGATAGGCCGACCCTAATTACGGGCAGATACTCGGTGGCTAATACTCAAGGTGAAAGGCTGCATATCTTTCGAAATCGAAAGTAGCTATCACGCAAAAAGTGAGGCAATTACTGACTTTACTAGTTCGGGAAGCTGCTTCTACAGATCCTCGTAAATTGAAATGCGAGGTGTAGATGTATATCGAAACCTTGAGATGCATGAAACAGGGGGCTGTTTGTGAATGCATGTTGGTTCAGTGGTTTTGTTAATGTGGACACTGGCTGAAAAACACCGCACTCTTATTTCGGTCATCTGACATATTTGTAAGACACCAGTCTGACGTGTTCTTGTAGATCGGAAACTGACGATCCTGATAGCTTATTAAGCGGACTTGGACGGCATGTTGGTCTGATTTCGACACACAAGGTTCTCAGGGTTTAGAAGCACTCCTGAAAGTTGGCACAGGGGGTAGAATGAGTGGATCTCCCGTTTCCTCCCGTCTATCGATCAGGTGGAGCGTGCCCGAAGATTTCAGGATGAATTAACACACTCTCAGAAATCTTCGCTTGTTGTCCGAAAGAGATGTTCATAGATTTGAGAGATTGACGGATCAATTCGTTTTGATGTATGATGTCAACATCTGCAACATTTACTACTCTGTTTTCATCCATCAAGATCATATACTAAAAACCTAGCCTTCACTAGTCGAGACATTGTCATGTGCTAGAAATTCTCCTATCAGGTCTCCGTGACCTTCTGGATAGGCTGGACCTAAGGTTGGATGGAGCAGATATCCAGGCTCCATCAGCTTTGCAATCCTTCGGCTCGACGTCCACTTCTCTAATCTGTCCCAATTGACACACTGATGAGGTGCTGTGAAGTTTGCAGTCGGGATACGACCATCCCGCCTCCATTTCATTGTCAGAAGCTGCATATCGCCTTGACACGTGATGCTTTGTCTGAGCATATCTAAGCAATGATCTAAAGATTTATGTTAATGGTGAAAGAATTTGGCCGGGATCGGCTAGGAACCTTACGATTGTGATACTCGTTTGCTGCCTTTTGTTCTTGTGTGATGTTCGGAAAATAGTGATCTGGATACATATAATGATGAAGACGTTTCTACACGCATCTTAGTATAAAAAGCCAGTTGCAGTGGTTTGTTCCAAGGGCGCAAACATACGATGCAGTGAAGGTTGTGGTAAACGTTAGGGGTTGCAAAATAACCTCCATCAGGCAACTCAATGGCCTGCTCCTTTCGGCCAGGAATCTGGCTGATCTCGTTCTCAGTGATACGAACGTTGGAGTCTCATATCACGTTAGCCTGGAAACAAATTGACTGAAAGGGGAAGGCATTACTCTGGAGGACTTTCCTCCAAGCTTCATCCAGCTCCGGAGATGGCTCACCAACGTAGACCGAGTGTTTATGCTCAAAGATCCGGGCCTGTGGCCCAGGGTTGAATGGTACTATCAAGTAAACAGGTGAGCTCGAATTCTTGAATATAAGTTGAGCACTTACTATATGCGACTTCATTGCCTGTTTCAGGAGATCTCTGGGCAGGTACCACGACTAAGAATAAGAACGCGGTATAAACAATAAAGATACCCGCGTGTACGATGAGGGCTTGCCATGGAAACAGTTTTAGACGAGCTATCCCTCTGGACGGCTGTCGCAGCGGCTGTTTCTCAATCTGCGAGTCAGCATTAGAGTCAGAGAATGAAGACCTTTCTGCTTCTCCAGAGAGTAGAGAATCATGCTCCATCTCTTTGTTTAGTGTCATGACGCCGTAGGTAGAAAGAGGATGGAGAAGAAAAAGAGAGCATGAGGATATGCCTGGAAATTTAGTACGCGAATGATGGAAGTGATAAGGTGCAATCTCTACGGCTGATCCGAGTCATTCATAGCCCATGGAAGGAACCCAATCAAGACATGTGAGTGGGGATCCCAGCTTTGACTTGACGCACCCCTCCCCTGCATTGTTCGGCAGTCACAACTAGGAAGGCGGACAAATAGGATTCGAGTGATATGATGCAACACTTCAGGGCTGGTTGACTCGTTGGGCGGTTGGCATTTGGTATCACCTTTGGCACCCGAGATGCTTTGTGGGAAAATAACTCTATTCTAGCTCTAGGTCTTCCACGACATTTTGAGTGAAACCAAGTTTCCAGTGTATTTCCTGTCTTTGTAACCGATAAACTTATTCTCTTCTACAGACATTCTCTGAACAACATCATGAAGTCACTCTACATGAATATTTTGAAGGCCATCAAGAGCCGACACTGGGAGTACCGACCGCTAGAAAATGAGGGCCTAGAGTAAAAATCACAAAAAGCCCGTGCTCTTTACATTAAGCCAAGGTACTGACTCGAGCGGCATAGACATGGCGAAAAAGGAAATGGTGCCAGATCCATCACCGCGAGACGCATCGTCACCTCTCTGGCAACGATCTTAACCTTAGGAGTTATCATTTCATGGCAGATCTCATCAATGAGAGCCACTCCGGGCTGTGTGCATCCGGTGAAACGAAAGGAATGGAGAGAACTGAACACAACGGAGAAAAACAACTACATCAACGCCGTTATTTGTCTTGCGGAGAAGGAATCCCTCTTTGAACCAGGGAGCAGCCGTTACGATGATTTCGCGTACATGCACGTATTTGAGGGCACTGTCACTCATTACGCTGCTGCATTCTTGCCCTGGCATCGATATTTTATTCACACCTATGAGAAGGCGTTGATTGAAGAATGCGAATTCCATGGGTCTCTGCCGTGAGTGTAGCCTGTCGTTCTTGATGTTCGAGGCATCATACATTGATATCAGCGATTAACTCCATCGTGTCTAGCTACTGGGACTGGGCGTTGGACGCTCATGATCTAGCCTCATCTCCGGTCTTCGATTCCATTCATGGCTTTGGTGGTAATGGTCGCAGCACAGGCTCTGCCGAGCCCAAATTATTTAGGGGTCACTGCGTTATGGACGGCCCTTTTTCAAACGCGACCCGACACTGGCAGTCGAAATCCAACGGGCATGGGTTCGATATTTTACAAAACACTCATTGTCTCAGCCGAGGGTTTCAAACTGGCAAGAAGAAGTCCAAGTTGGAGAATCGAGTCACGACCGCCGCTATCGATAGCGTGCTCAGCATACCAACATATGAAGAATTCGTTGATGCGCTCGAGGTTCAAGCTCACAACTCAATCCCCCAGTTCGTGCAAGGGGACTTTTACGGGTTGACCGCGCCAAATGGTAAGACGACAATTTGGCCCTTCTAATCATGTCCAGAGGAATTGTTCTAACGCTCTTGTGATAGATCCCGTGTTTTACCTGCATCACGCTCAGGTTGATCGACTATGGTGGCTATGGCAGCAGCAGGATGCCGAGGGCCGGGCCAACACTTACCAAGGTCCAGGGCAGAATACCAGGGTGCATGCCAACGAGTCACTGACAGAGTCTAGTCTGGAGGATGTTATTTCGCTGGGTAATTTGTCAAAGCCGGTCCAGGTTCATGATGTGATAACGACAGAATCCCAGGTGCTATGTTACCGCTATTGAATACGTAGTGCAGGTTGATTGTGGTACAGGGATAATTGACTTTATTACGTGCTCTCGCATTGTTGGTCTCGAGTCTACACATGCCGTGCTCCACATATACTATTAAGGTTCAGCGATCGACAAAAGTCCACCACAAAAGTCCGTAAGATATGTGAAGAGTACAACCAACAACCAACAACCGTCGATCTTAGCCATCAGCTTGCAGAAGCGTTCGGCGGAATTACAGGTTTCGGGCGGGCGTGCAACTTACCTTGCTTTGCGTCTTTTTTTATTTTGTTGGGCGGTTAAGTAGACGATCAACGAGCATCATTATCGCGTGCGAGGTTGAATTCAAGTCGTGATGCTTCGTTAGAGGGGTGCATATGAGCGGCGCAGTCAAAGCCGGACTTGACTTGGGAGAAATGGCGGTAAGTGACGCCATCAACCAACAAAGCGAGGCGACAAGCAAAGCGCCTGCTCTGGTTTGAGGAGAGGAAAAGCGAGAGGGTGGTATCTATTCACAACTGACTACTACCATCATCTATTTTACGATAAGAAGAATGGCTCTATGCTTTGAACAACAAGCTTAGAACAAGGCTTATCCACAGCTCTCCAAAAAATATCTGCAATCCACACAACCAAAGGAGTCAAGGTTACCAGAGCTGATAGCACTCCAAGCTGATACTGCCACCACGTTGATCTTCCTGTAAAACCATGAAACATAGGTACCATAGAATACCCAAAAAGGTGCAACACGGGGCCATGAACTAAATACAAAGTAAATGATATCTTTGCCAAGTAGCGAAGAGGACGTGATGTGAAAGGCTTTTGGAGTAGTGTATCTCTGCTCAAGGACCAGCAGATCAGAGTCGCACCACAAGATTGCCAATAAATGTAACGGTCCGTGAGTGTCGATAGCAATATATAACCAGGTGTAAAAGGTCCGGCGTTCCTAGCTCGAGGGTATGAACTCAAGTATAGCCCAACCAAAAACAAGACCTTTTGCAGGAGCGCAGTCCCAATCGAGGATTGCGGAGAAGATCGAATCGAGACAGATGCACCACCATCGTTCAGCTGAGCCTCGGCATCATTATGATTCTCGAGACTCCTTTCCGCCAGAAAGACTCCTGCAAAGAACAGATACATCTCCCACCGCTCCTGTTGAAGCGAATACAGGCATAGAATGACGAGCGTTGTACCACGAACCCAGGTGCGGGCTCTCGCCAGACCAAGAAGCGTAAGATAGACAATCATCGATGCACGAAACTGAATCGGAATTGTCCATAGGTGGCTGTCGTATTCGGATAAAGGCGACTTCCAGCTCCAGGGATGTGTCAAGTCAACCACCACAAATCGCATCCAATCCCAAATCTGTGCCCCTAGTGACCCAAGTGGCTCCGGATGCCTCGGAACCCAGCCGGGCATATCTTGGTATGGAGCCGTGTACCACCCAGAGCTCAATGCAAGGACGACGACCCATGTCGATACCAAGGGAGGGAGGAACAGCCGAAATGGCCGACGCAGCACTGATGACATGATATACGACCCGAGAAAGTCGAAATCTTTGTTGCGGATCAACTTTAGTGGCTTATACGCAAGCACAAATCCCGAGACAATAAAAAAGATTGGCACCGTGGGCCCGGCGTAAATGAGTCGGATGACGGGGAGCTTGGTCAAGGACGTGTTGTTGGGAATGTTGTTTTGGCCGTAACCAGTGTCGAGACCTTCTTCCCAAGGTAGTAGAAAATGGCGAAAGAAGACGAGAACAGAGAATAATCCACGTAATCCATCGAGATACAGTGTTGGAGAAAAGGAAGATCGCGCTGGCCCTGCCTGGGAGCTGTCTTTTGTGACGAGTCCCTGACTTATGAAGCTCGGGAGTAAGAAGATCCCAATGTTTCGAGCGTGAGTGACAAGATAATTCCATCTGCCATATCTTTGGAAAGGTCCCGTGGCTGGTTTGGGCTCTTGTTCGCCGAGTATAATACCGCTGTTCATCGTGGATAAGCTGGATGAATCTCGCTGGGACAGCAGATTCAAGAAGAGTATTGATAGAGTTGTAATTTTCTTTGGAATTAAATAGACAGTGGAGTAAGAGGGACACAAGAATAGAGATAAGTTATGCGGGGAACGCTAGGTATAAGTTCCCGAAGTAGTTTGATTAGTCACATGTGGTCAGTTCAGATTATCACGTAGACCTTGCAGCTCCTTTGGCCCCGCCAGATACCCAATACATTTATTTACTTGCTATTTTCCCCCCCAAGGAACGACGCGTAGCTATTATTCATCCTTTGGGGTCTATCACCGTAGATAGTTGCATGTTTGGATGCACTTATCATAACTGACATCTTATAAAGAACATGATCTACCCTATCTGACAAAAGTCCCGTGTCCTCCGTTGAGGTCGTCAAAAATAGCTTTACTACTTGGTTCCCGTCCTAAGAAGTCTTTCAAGATCTTAATCTCCGGACGACTTGACCCCGGCTCCAGCACTTGATACCTATATCGCCTCCCAGTCTTCGGACTCATAGGGTCTTGCGTAAATGCAGACGTAAAGAGGTCTTCTGCATAGACCATGGATAAGGGGTAGGCGAAATAGCTACCGTCGTTCTTGCGAAACATGTGTGCAAACCGTGCTTGTCCAGCACCCCAATCTTGTGGGTTTGGTCCAAAACTATGTGTGAGTATGTCTCTCTTTGTTCTATTCCATATCTCGGTAGTATCCATCTCCAACGCTGCTGCATGAGTTGAAGGTTTATGGATGGCAAGGTCGAATAGGGCCGGCTGCACCTGAGCTAGGATGTTGTTGGCCCTGTTTGCATTTCTCGTACGGGCGACAGCTTCTGCCAGATCGCGTGGCAGAACCCCTTGGGACTCATGGCCATCATCATGGCTCGCATAATGACGGCCAAGTCGAATTAATACGTCTGGGAGCCAGATCCAGTTCTCCAGCATGATACTTGGAATCTCAATGAAGTCTCGCGAATGGGGAATCGAATACTTGGTTCTGGCAACAATGTTGTGAATGGCGTGCCCAAGCTCATGAAACATGGTCTTCACTTCACTGTGCTGAAGTAGCGATGGGCGGGAAAGCGTTGGATTAGCGAAGCTACACACCAGCGCTGACGCAGGATGATGTCGTTCACCGTTCGCTTCAGTGAAGCCCTAAACATATTAGGGTTAGCATTTCTTATACGCGGACATCCCAGGTAAACATACTGGTTGAATCAAAACGTGATGTGCCCCACGATATTTCCCCTTTCTATCAAAGAGATCCACGTACAAGTGCCCAAGAAACTTGTCTCTCTCGTCGGTTGTGTCCCAGACTTCGTATACCACAACACTACCGTGCCATACTGAGGTTTTGATACACTCAAAGTCGATACCAAAAAGCTCATGGAACACATTGAGCATCCCTTGAAGCGTATGATTGGCTTCAAAGTACTCAGCTAGGAGTGTATAGTTTACGGAGAAATCCTCTTGGGTTTGCTTGTGAAGGTAGTATGCCCTCTCCCACGAGTATAACTCACTCACAGGCTCTCCCTCAGCACCAAACTCTTTTTCCTTGAGCTGGAGCAACTTGTTCGTTTCAGCCTGTGCAAGCGGCTTAAGCCTTCTGTGAAGGTCAGCCAACTGAGCCTCAACATAGGCAACACTCGGCGCCATCTTATCTGTCATCCTGAGAGCCGCATGGTGTTCAAACCCCAGGAGCCGAGCAACCTGATCACGTAAAGCGACTAGCCTGGCTAATCGTGTTACATTTTGTGGGAGACGATTTTGCTGAGCGACTGCAAATCTTCGGCGAGTCTCACTGCTGACTGCATGACGCATCACCGCCGTCACATGGTCATTGCGGAATGTTACTTGAATCCGGGTTTCTTCTTGTTCCATAGATGCAAGGATATTCTCGGGAACGCCATCCAAATCTGTGCGTTCAAACCAGATACCATCTTCGTCTTCAGTGAAGGCAGCTTGTGCAGCAGACCTCAGGTCATTAACCTCTTCGAGCGCAACGCGCAGCTCTTCGCGCTCGTCATCGCTTCGTAGACACGCCCCAGAACGCACGTACTCGCTGTGGATATGAGCAAGTAGGTGTTGATCCTGCCCATCGAGACTCCCATCTGGTGCGATTTTCTCTTTCTCGTATACTGCTACCACTAAAGATGCAATATCAGGGCGCATGAGGATGTTGGCTTGAGCTGCTGCGACACGCATTTCGGCTTGCCGGGCGGCATCGCGAAGCTCCCTGTCTGGTGACAACTGCCCCAATAGCGTCGTCAGAATGCGTAGACGACACGCGGCCCGGTTGGTATCATCCACGATGGGGCGGATCACATTGAGAAAGTTTGCGGTTGATGGTGTGAACGTAGCGGCCAGATCGTCATGCAAAACTGTGGTGGAGTCAAGTATATCTTGGGTCTCGGCCAGTACCGCATCGGGCGTGAGGCTTTGCAAGGATGGAGGTGGAGGAGCTGTTGGTCGAGTTCTCATGATTGAAATCCAATGCTTAGTGGACATACACGTTTGTCCAAATTCCCCTCATCGTGTCTGCCGAGGGTCTTTATAATCACATCATGGGGAAACAAGGGTCCTTATGCAGGGAACTTACGAATAAACAAACTGCGTTGGTTGGGTCGGCGTACAACCCAGTAGCTTTGAAGATCCATAACCAATTAGGCAAACCTCACCGCTGGCACGCAAACCTGATCATTTATCGTGTCATAAGCAAAGCGATCTTGCCAGTCAATTGACCAGCCACCGCGACCCCCCAGGCCGATTGCCAGCGAGGTTATCTCAAGAGATTTACGAGGCAGCTGCGGTATCCTTTTTCCCACAGAGGGACACGATTCACGGGCAGCTTAATCCTGACTTTCTGTCGAAATAATCCCGTATAATGCATCGCTCAACAAGACCATCAGATAGAGAATATGTTCCCGTGGAGACCAAAGACTTGAGCACAGACTCACTCAACGATGGTACTCCAGAGTCCGAGCATATCACAGTCGGGGTGAGAAACTACCAACGATGGAAGTCCTCAATTTGTTTCGTCCATGTACTACCTTGGATACTCACGGTAATGCTTTCAATCCTATTAGGGATATCCCTTGCCAAGTTACATACTCAATCTCATCTTGGGACTTACGAGATGGGTTTTAAACCTGATTTCTGTAAGTCAACTCTGGCATGAGCTATTGAGTTACAATACTGAATTGACCTCACAAGCTTTCCCGATGCAAATTCCCTTGGAAAAACTTCAATTCCAAGGCAGTCCGCATTTCCACAGCAATGGCACCCCCTGGATGAGAAGTCCAGACAAAGCAGCACCATGGCCGGAAAATGTACGATACGTTGGTGAGCCAAGTTCTGAGGTCGACGCGAACTGGCAGCAGCTCATTGGTCAACGGTACTTCTCAATCTCGGACCAGGAGGCCAAAAGAGCTTGGGGAGACAAGAGACACGAATATATAGATCAGAATATGGGGGGCTATACAGCAGGGTATGCACCATCTGCTTGCCTTGATGTTGAGAGAAACTTAGAAGCTAAGTCCACTGTTACTAGGTTTGACATGTTTCACACACTGCATTGCATTGTAAGTCTTTGGGATCAATTTTGGTTATGGAAAAGTCAATGCTGATTTGTAGAACGAACTACGCAAGGCGCTGTATCCCGATTATTACCCTCCAAAGTCTCATACACTTCATGGTGCACTTCACAACGGCAAGTCTTTCATACTCTCTTCTCACTATGCCAGGCATTCTCTTTCAAAATGTCACACTAACATTCATACAAGACCATTGTATAGAGATACTGCGTCAAACGGTTCAATGCTATGGCAGCACAACGCTTATACCCACAAGATTCATGGACGGTCTTGAACATAACTACATCGACTCGGACCAGGTCCATGTTTGTCGTTCTTTCAACTTCATCCGGGATTACACGAGATCGAGAATGAAAGGCAAAGAGAGATACGTTACTCGGGACAAGTCGTTGTTAGATGAAGGGAGGCATGCCATTGCTAAAGCGTGGGGCGAGGCTAAAGGTGACAATGAAAAAGGAGGTGCCTCATAGTTAATATTATCAAGGCCCTTTAGTTACAGATCTCTATGTAAAAGTATTTTATAATTCTAACTCTAGAAATCGAACGTCTTTAATTCATTTATTAAACCTGTTAACTTCCTCTAGCATCGTACGCAAGATAATATAGTTAGTAAGCGAGCGTGATAGATGGGCAAGCGTGACACTTTTATTTTGCACCTCAAACCCGCTTGTCAAATTAAACCTTGATGATCTCACGTAAACTTGAAATAGCTAAACCTCTAGGAGGTATTTATTTATCTTTTAAAAAAGTTATGCCAAGTCTTGTAGATTTCTTTTGAAACTCTTAAAAGCTGTAAACCCCAGAGCTTGTTTACGCTGTGTCACTTACTAAACAGGTAAGCTTTTCTATATAAAAGGAATTTTCTAAGAACCTAGAAAAATCATATTACATAGCCTTATATATACTATCATTAAACAGATTTTTTTTAAAATTTTTAGCTATTTTACTTAAGTGGTAAGATGTTATAGGGTAGGTATACAATCCACTGTCACGCTCGCTTATTAAATACGTTATTAGATTTAGATTTGCCTATATTTTAATTGTGATTTAGGTTCTTAGCTTGAGATAACCTATTGAATACTTTGCTTTATTTTAAATGTATGATAAGGTCACATACGGAAGCAAATGTGGTAATGATTTACGAAATCCTGAGGCTCCCCGTCAGGTTCATATCAGCAAACCATGGTCGGGCTGAAAGCAAGTCTGATATTCTTTCGTAAACATGGCAGATCAACTATTGAGGTATTGACAATGCCTTCGCATTCTGCTCTTCGCCAACATCGGTGAAATGGGCGAGACCCTCTACAATGTCATGTCTAAGATTCCGATCCTTTCTTCTTTTACACACACATTTGCCATTAGGACATTCTTCAACCAGTTCCTTGGTGAGAAAAGGCTGGAGACTGCGTGCCAAAGATCCAATATCTCCGCCAGAATCATATTGGTACATTTTTTAGGAATAACATAGAGGCTGAGTTGGATGGTTCGAGCAAGGACCCTGAATTGATCCTGAGGCAGACACATCATGTCCTGGAGTCCATGGGCACTCAAGGAAGCTTGACTAAGCAGTAATACCCTGACTCCAATGCTTATAGCGGTGAAGACCGGTGCTGGGTTCAAATCAAGGTCACTGGCTAGCTGCCTCACCCTGTTGCTCTATGCCACGGAACCAATGCTATCCTCAAGGCAAGAGAGGCAAAAGGATTGGGTCAGGATGTGACCTACCCAGGACTGCCTCACGATGGCGATTGGGAGGCTGCGCTTAGTGGCAAAGCGGTTACGGAGTCGGACCGCGAACAATTGTTAAGCCTGCGTGCTACTATGGAAGCCAGTGCTAGCATGGCGCGAGATAAGAATGTCCGAATTGTTGTTGATGTCGAGAAATAATGGTACAAACCCATTATCGATAGTCTCACTGACCAGCTCATGCAAAAGTACAACACCCTTGACGGTCCTGCCACATGTATCGCCTCATTCCAAGCCTACCTCCGTCGATACCCCCAGCTTCTCGATCAGCAGATTTACCGCGCTGAGGAGCGCGGGTACAAGCTGCTATCGAAGCATATCCGGGGTACTTATATGGTGATGGAGGCTCAGTGGTGGAAGAAGGAGGGCAAAGAGGGGCAAAGAGGGACCTTGTCCCATCTGGTCTACCAAGGAGGGGACAGATGCAAGCTTCAACTATGGTGTTGAGAAGACTCTGCCTACTGTTGCTCAACAGGTCAAAGAGACGGGCCATTCCAAGCTCAGTGCCGTTTTCGCTACGCACAACTCCATCAGCGTCGACCTTGGACTCGAACTGCTACAGAAGCATGGAATAACTCGACGTGATGAGAAAAATGGAAAGCTGGTGGTGTCAAAAGAAACATCCGGCAGCATCGCATTTGCCCAGTTATACGGTAAGTTGTCATGTGTGCAAAGTCATAACAATACCCTATCCCGCTAACCTTGGATAGGAATGAAGGATGATCTCACCAACAAGATCACTGGTTCTATAACGACTGAGGGCGGCTTTTCACTTGTTGTCAAGTCTATCGTAAGGTGCTGTAACCCTCGCAGAGGTCAGCTTGAACTGCTATAAAGAACACGATTTTTCTGCGATTTAAGCATAATAACCTTTGCTTACATGACTGCCTAATGTTAAGCTTTTTGACCTGCATAAAGCTTCTTGAATCATGACTATGACTTCCTCTTC
>JAPERM010000408.1:0-22483 GCA_030411635.1 Fusarium sp. MBC 119 | reverse complement strand
ACTTTTTAACTTAATAATTATATTATAGATATCTATAAGGTCTCTCTTAGTGGTTATATGTTAAACCCCCGCGTATTTGCTAGAAAGGCATAGATAAATCTCCCGAGCCAATGGTTCCGGATGTATAGCGTTTGGAGGAGTGGTTCAATACCAGCTGGTCCTGAGGGTGATTCATCCGGAATCGAACATGCGGGCAACAGGAACGAGGTTATTTTCTTAATAACAAAAGTCTAGCGAGGCGATGGGCCCTGGAATTGCCGTTTATCAACACGTAAAGTATAATAATACGAATTCTGTTAGTCTAATGATACATGGTGATACGAAAAGTACCAGTTACTATCAGGGCGGGCCTATTCCTTGTCTCTCAGAATGATCGAAATTTCTAAACGAAACATGAACTCCTTCATCAGCAACAGCAAAGATGCCAAAGATCGGACCAACAAAATCCGGATCAGTCATTGTCAGGGTATCGATAACGGCAACTTCGTTCCAAGACTGGCCAGATTCAGAGTCTAGAGAATACATCAAGTGAAACTCTTCTTCCGTGTACTCAAAAGCAAAGGATATAGCATCAGGGGTTTCCTCTAGCGATTGCTTCCAGGTTTTTACAATTTCCTGCGCATCATTCTTCTGCTCACAAACAATAGAGCGCTCTGGAGCATCGAAAAGGATGCGAAAGTAACGGTGCTCGTCTTTATAATATGCGAGTCCACACTTAACCCTTGTCGATGCCCAGTCGTTCGAGATACCGGTGACAATCACGCTGCTTCGGCCCTCCAGGAGCCTTTGTCTCTTTCCAATGAATGTAGGCGACGCTTCGGGGTCGGATAAATCAACGGGCGAAGCTGTAATTGTGAAGTCCAAGCCATCTCGCCTAGAGTGGTAGTTATCCAGCAAGGCATCTCTTATGTAGACCAAATCAACCGAGGGTGAAGAAGACAGCGATGTAACATGGCCACCAGATGGTAGTTTGTTGGGGATAGGTTTCACGACTTCAAACACAGGCCATTCGCCTTTCCATTCAACAGGTGTCAAGAAAGTCTCCCTGCTCATGGCATATCTACCGTGTTTATCCTTTCGAACAGCCAAGCAAACTGCCCACCACTGGTCTTCACTATCTTGTACAAGATCACCATGACCAGTGTGCTGGACGTAGTTGTCGGTGCCGGCTGCAGTCAGCAATGGATTAGATGGGCAGGATTCGTAGGGGCCCCATATACTTCTGGAGCGAGCCATCGTCACAGAATGCGTGATATGTGTGCCGCCCTCAGCAATGAGTAAGTAGTACCACCCATTCCGTTTGTAGAGATGGGGCCCTTCAGGATAGACACCACCGGTACCCGTCCATAGAGTCCGCTCTTCCGATAGCAGCTTGCCACTAGTAGCATCGACCTCGAAGCAATCGATACGAGTCCAAGGGCCTGGTGTTGTGGACGCCGTTATGTATACTTTCCCATCGTCTTCGAAAAGAATATCGGGATCAATGCCTTCAAACTCAAAGTATACAGGGTCGCTCCAATCGCTTGCCCAGATATCTGTGGTCGACAGAATGAAGTTTTGTTTATCGTTCGAGGTCTTGGTCTTGTCGACAAGAGCATTGGTGCAGATAATGTAGAAAGTTCCATTATGATGCCTTATTGTCGGGGCGTACAGGCCACCGGTTGCGGGTAGCACTTTGCCTCCTGTTGAAGCACTTGGCGGACTTAGTCTCGTGGATGACTTAGAGAGTCCTAGTTGACTTTGTTTATTGATTGCATTGCCTGAATATAGTTAGTAGGTTTATTTCGTCTCGAGCGAAGCCTTCTCCACCTACCAATGTGTTGCCATGATATTAGATCCCGGGATGCGTATATGGGCAGACCAGGAAACAAGTGGAACGAGGAGTTGACGAGAAAGTGCCAGTCGTCGACACGAGCAACTGAGGGGTCAGGTGCAAACCCCGGTATGATGGGGTTAATGGTGTGTGGCGTCGGCATTGTCACCGACTCCATGAGCTGAAAGATGATGGTTCATTGATATCTCGGTAAGTGGTCGACCAACGTGGAACGAGGATGATATACGACTCAGGTGGTGTACTACCAGCTACTCCCGGAATGAAACCGTCGTGGAAGTACAGAAAACGAGATGATAGAAAAAGAGGAGCCGTTAGAGTTGCCGAAAACGCCATACATGCGCCAAGCATCTCCTTAGCTGAGCTGATATTAACGGCGGTTTTGCTTTTCCTCCGGTACACCTGACATTAGCTCAATGTGGCTTTTGTCTGGACGATTTCGTTGGTCAAATAACAGCAGTTGGTGATCCTTCTCGCTAACACCCGAGTACGCGGGTTCGATACAGCATTAACGCGAACTCCCGAACCCCAACAAAACTTCCGGAGTCAGAAAACTTCCGAGGTCAGACAAACCCCCGGCGTTGAACAAAGGTTCCTCAAATGCGCATATCAGATTGAAGTCCAAGTATTAAGCTTGAGGATAATCGGGATTTTAGAATCGGGGAAGAATTGGGGAAGCCAATTGCTCGTCAATCTGTTAATCTATCTAGTCTCCCTTGAGTGCGAGTCATAACAGTACGGAGATAATGTTTGCCTTCAATGTCCGCATCAATAGGAGCAGATAATTCACAGCTCCCACCTTAAAAGAACCAAGTATAATTCTTGAACTATTTCCTTGCCATGATATAGTGGCCAAACTTCCGTGCGGCTAACTCCTGTCAACAGCCACTCAGTTACCCCACACTACGAATTCTGGACAAATGTGATCGGATCCAAACCGTAAAGAGGTTATCAATGGAAACTCTTGTACATACGGAGACTTTTCCGAGGTAAGGTAACCCCATAGATTGGTCTAGAATTGATCCTAGCTCTCAGACTCATGATCATGAGACTACTCCACACTTCCTGCAACCCCATACCCCGTACCCCATATCCCATATTCCATCCCTTCGGACCCAGGTTCAGGCTAAATTTGACGATCTGCACTAATCAGCAGAGGTTTGTTTGTCGCCGGGAACTACCTGTACACAGCTGTTGTAACCCTTGGCCGCAGAAGGGGCTCTTCGCATTTGGCCTAGCGGAAATATTAGCAGCATGGACGTCTGACTACATAAAGAGACAACTAACATCCACTTTTACATTGTAGATCACCACCAGACTCCACCATCGTTCAGCTTTGCCATGGCTAATCCCACTCTAAAGCCCACCGATGAAAAGGTGGCCGCCGAACATAACGACTTTCCCGAAACTCCCCTCAAGCAACACGAGATTATCGAAGATGCCGTTGCCAAGGGTCAGATCACCTCCGGCTACGAGACACTCGGCTGGTGGCATACCGTTGCCAAGTTCAAGTTTGTTAGTTTCGTCTGCTTCATGGCTGCCTTTAGTGCAGCTACAGATGGATTCCAAGTAGCGTAAGTCATGCCTCTCTCAATTGGCCCCGATATTTCCTTTCAAGAAGCATCGGACTTGAGATCAGATACTAACGATATGTAGTATGAGCGCCAGCATCATCGCCAACAAAGGATTCGTCGCCGAGTTCGGTACAAAGACCAACGCTGACGGAGAGCTATACCTGGAATCTCCCATCATCTCTAGTTGGGGTGCTTGTATGAGCGCAGGCCAGATCATCGGCCAGATCACAGTGGGCTTCATCAACGGCAAATGGGGCCGAAAGGTAGGCATGTACTGGCTATGGCTCTTGCTCATGACCAGTGTGCTTGCTGAGACACTTGCGAGAGACTGGCCGGTGTGGCTTGTTGCTAAGATGCTTGCTGGTGCTGGAGTCGGCTCTCTCCAAGCCACCATCCTAGGTTACATCAGTGAAATCGCACCTGTTCGTATCCGTGGTGGTCTCTTAATGTGCTACAGCTTCTGGTGGACTCTTGGCTCATTCCTCACTCATGTTACTTTGCAGCGTATGAATAAGACGCACCCAAACAACTGGCTGACACCCATTTATACTCAATGGGCCCAGGTCGGGCTGATGCTCTTTATTTATCTCTTTCTGCCCGAGTCCCCAGCTTGGCTTGCCACAATGGGTCGTGAAGAAAAGGCGAAGAAAGTTCTGAGGTGGTTGCACCGCGGCGTCGAAGGTTATGATGTGGATCACCAGTACCACCTTCTGGAGCTTAACATCGAGCACGAAAAATCCATCGCAACAGAGCAGCGCAAGCAAAGTTGGACTGCCATTTTCCGCGGCACCGATGGCCGTCGTACCCTCACTGCTTTGTGGACTATCAGCGCTCAGCAGTTCACTGGACTGGCTCTCTTTGGCACCTTTGGGACTTACTTCTTTCAACAAGCTGGCTTGAAAGACCCTTTTGCCATCAAATCTATCACTACCTCTCTTCAGATCGTCACGGTCATTGCAGCTGTCTTCTTGGTTGATAAACTTGGTCGACGTCTTATGGCATGCTTGGCTACTACTCTGATGTGGGTGTCTTGTGTAGTCGTCGGCATTCTGGGCACCGCTCCTCAAGTTGGGGCTACTACATATATCTTTATCGTCTTTGCATGCTTCTGGAGTAAGTAATTTCTCCGTGTTTGTTTGTGATTGTCAGAATACTAATGCAACCTGTCTAGATATTGGCATATCCGCCAACGGTGCCGCCGGCTGGGGGTTCATCGGTGAAATCTCCTCACAACGTCTTCGCCCTTACACGTCAGGATTTGCTGCTTCTGCCAACTCTCTGGGAGGATTGATCATGTCAATTCTTATGCCATATATGGTCAATGCAAACGAATGGAATTGGGGACTTAAAACCGGTTGGTTTTACGGCGGTGTCGGTCTGCCATTTGTCGTCGGAATGTGGTTCCTTATTCCTGAGGTTGCTGGGTAGGTTTTCTCCGATTGTATCGTCTTGCTCCTTGCTAACAATTCTCTAGTCGATCTGCTGCCGAACTCGATGAGCTTTTCGAGCGAAAGATTAAGCCCTGGCGATTCCACAAGACTGAGACGGCCACCGAGCGTTTGGTCAAGGCTGAGAGGCAAGATTAGTCTGGTGGAATTCGCTCTGGGGTTCTTATGGTAGTTAGGCCAGGTGAGACAAGTAGTTGGACAGCTCTGTGGGGTAGTATGATCGTCATCATCATCTTAAATATTCTGTCTTGGATATAATACATTTGCCATCACTCTAACATATCGTCTAAACTTCTTGCATCTTCCCATTTCATAGTATAAACTTGCTGTTTGCACCGGTGTTGAGTCAATCAAGGCATAGTAAATTGGAGTATTCAATCGTAAAAATTGTAAGATTGCCATGACAAATGAAAGAATGAGCTTTTTCAGCATCACCTTCACACATGAACCAGTGGAACGCGCTAAAAGTGAAGGTATCGCGAAAGTGGGTCGAGGGGCTGGCTTTAGAATTTCATGGTGTAGTGATGACCAGTGGAGGGGGATCGGTGCACGTGGTCTATCACGTGAGTTTCTAACGGCTGTTCCGGGATCATCTTTGATCCGCAAAGCTCACGCTTGAAAACAGATTCTGTCGCAATTTTACATTCCAATTTTGAACATTGTGACACAATTGTTAGTAATTACTTTACCGGTAAATCAACTACTCGGTGTAAAGCTCCAATGATGAAAAAACTACCTGTTCGAAGATTCACCTCTATTCAACAAAGGAATGATTTACTGTTCCCTTCAAATGTTTTTGTGTCTCTGTGCAGGATCAGTTTGCGGGTTTATAGGACCATTTCCTACCCTACACCGTCAAATGTCTAAGTGTACGCTGGTGCCAATCTATCATGTTCTAAGAATAGAATCCTTGTCAACCAGTAGAAACGGGTTATATAGTATCACGACAAGATTCCCAAATGTCCCCTCTAGGTGAATCACTATAAGTAACAATGGCATCTTTTGCCCCGGACTTTCCCTCCATTCCCTGCCTTGGCCGCGAAGGTACTTCGTGAAACCATGTATCATTTAGAGAACGATGACGTCAGCGGTTTACGCGCAACATGCTTATCAATGGCGAGAGCTTAGGCCTGGATACATTGCAAGCCACCCCTGCAAGACCTGCGTCAAGCTCTCGTCTTCAATGCCGATACAGAAGCTTTCAAATGCGGACTGTGTGTCGTATAAAAGCGGACTTCTGCACAATACTTTGACACATGCAAAGAATCTCCAGCATTATGGAAACTACGAGGACCTACTGGTGCTCTAGATTGGCGTTCGAGGTCGGTAGGAGGGAGGTGGGAGGTACAAATGGTCGCTTTTGCCGCGACATCTAGAAATGAAGGGGGTCATGACCAAGTTGACGAGGCCCGAGCTGGATGTATCTGATACCAAGACCGCGGCTCTTTTCTCATGATCGCAGTCTTATTTTGGGCTGACAAATTGAGACCTGAGCATGCGTGTAGGTACATATGGACTCCAAAGTAGTGGACAATAGAAGGCAATGGGGCTGGCTTGATTATAGTGAGGTCTATTACCCATCCATTATATAATGCTTGAAAGGATGTATAGTAGCTCGTATCCCATCGTTCATTCTTTCTCTGTCTCAAGTTTCATGCGGTTGGCCTGGACGACTACATCGTAAAGTGCCGCCACCTGATCAGTAGGAAGAGTATCCCCTGTTTTGCGCGCCTCGACGGCACGTTCGACAACGGATGGGCAGCCTTCCTGTCGCATAGCCCATTTCGCCCCTTCCAATTTTGAACAGTGCTCACCAGAGGCAATGAATCGCCAGCTTCGGCAAGCATTAAGAACGCTATTTGCTGACTTCAGTTCGTTTGCTTGGTGCCATGCGAGCGAGTCCGCCATTCCTTCCAGAACCCAGCGGCGAGGGATAGACCCAAAACCTTCAGTCATTGCAGCACCGTACAGGCAGCGACCGAGATCACGCCCCATAGAGATATCGAGCAGGAACCAGTGGCTCGACTCATGGGCAGGATCAAGACTGATATGATCGAATTGGTGAGGTCCCGTGTTCAAGTTGAGCTCGAAACGGGGGTGGCGGCTGGCGGGATTGACGGAGCTTTGGGCATAGACCACAAACTCAAGTTTGGTAGCTGGGCAGGGCAAGGCATCCTGGTTCACGCGGCGGATAAGTGACTGCTTCTCGGCGGTTTCGAGCGGATGCTTGACTATCGCCTGCACGTCGAGGTCGCTCTGGCCTGGCTCGTAAGCGCCATAGCTGGCTGAACCAAAAAGATATACCCCGATGAGTTGATCTTGAAGGTGATCGGCAAGACACTTGACTAGATCGCCTAGGTAGGTCTTCACCTCTTCTGGGAGCCTGTCATCCATGGTGGTCACTGCTGTGACTCAGCTTTGCAGATATTGAACGTGGTTACGAACCTACAATATTTGGGTAAATAGATCTGACGATAAGGCTGGTGCCTCTGAATGCGTTTACGAGTGAGGTAGAAAGAACGATGCGTGGTGCGGCTCATGCAGAGGGAAGGATGTGGTGGAGTGGCATTGTGTACCTGAGAACGGAAGTGCCACGTGACGTAAATTCAGCACATGTGAGGTGTGGCCGGTTACAAATGGAAGGAAGAACCTGGGGTTGGAAAAAAGCCTCCTTCCGATCGGTACAACAGTGGCCCAGATAAGCCCGCTTCCATCGGCTTCGGCGCGCAGGGGTCGAGTGTCCGATTTCCATTTCGGTTGGTCAGGGCATTATTTTCAACAGTATAAAATTTTTGGCGCTCAATTGTCTGTTACCTTACAATATGAACTGGCGTGGCGTGGCGCAGTGAGGCTCTTCAATACAGTACATCCCAAAGATGGTTAGAATTATTATGTATAAAGTCTTGATCAATTCAGCTAGTTATAAGTTAGTCTTGCTACTTGTTATATTAGATCCATCACGTGAGGTATCTGAGGCATGTTGTAGTCGCCTATTACTGTCAATGTCGCGCTTACACGTTCTTGAAAAACCAAACAGGCTGCGCTAGCACTCTGGTGGCATTGATCCAAACTATCGGACGAGTCTGGAACACTTGAACCTTTTACTGAGTCATGTCGAATAAATTACCACGCGACCTACGTTCAAAACGGCAAGGCTATGAATCATGATCGATCCAGGTCCGATCAGACCAAGGCTAGCTTGAAATATCTAGCAAGAATGTGAAGGCAGACGATGGTAGATGAACGACGGAGACAGCGTCTAGGAAATGCATGAGACGCATGAGGAAAGATTACTGAAACGTTGCATGGGCTTGCCAATCAGTCGCAAGGCGTACAAGACTTGAGGCAAACCTAGGCGTTTTGCCTTCTCAACGTGGCCCAATTAGATCCGATTTCCTAATCGTGGCGTAAGGCAGATGCATGGAGATGCGGACAAATGTCAGCTCGAGGCCTTGGCAAAACACAAAGCTGCGCTAATATATGATTGATAACTCATCGTCTAGCCCGTTATTGATCTTTCCTGCAACAGGTACTCAATACGTTTTACTAGACGTCTGGATCAAAAACTGTCATTCACGGTCCCAAATCATGAAGAAGAAGGCGGAACTGACTCAAATTGGCAAAGGGGACCTCAAGCGATTTGTGGTGCAGTCAGCGTTGCTAAGCCTAATCGACCCTGTCCGTGGAGAGCCAACGAGAAGCTTGTTGGACGAAAGTCCTGATGAGATAAGTTCTATTGGACAGCAGCTGAAAAAGAAATTCCTCGACGCATTCGCACTTATCTGCTCGACTGCAGGTTCGGGTGCGAAAACAGCCTCGGCCGTCTGTTTGGAACAATATGCCTCCTCTGGAGCCATCCTACGTGTCGCCCGCAACCATGGTTTGACGCCAGAGGACCAGAGTGGTCTTAAAAGGGTATTACAGATCCTTCAAGCTGTCGCTCAGAAGGGTAAGTATATCATGAATTATGCACAACATACTCCAAAGACTGCTGACACGGCGACAAACACAGACAGGTCTTCAACTCAAGCTGAGGCCGATATCCTCAATCTCATCGTCCAGTTAGATAGAGGCAGAATCCTATCGCTTGCCGAGAAGGTCGAGAAGCGCGGAATCCAGGTTCTCCTGCGGCAGGACCCATCCAAGCTCGTCACCCATCAAGACGATTCTGAAACATCTGCAAAACTTGATTTCAGGCTGTGGCTTGAGAAATGCCCTTTCAGAGCTTTACCTTCACAGAGCTGGAACTCTGCGACTGTGGCTTTATTAATCGACTGGGCTTCACAAGCCAGGTGGATTTATTCTGAGCAGTTACAAAATCTACTTGGGCTCCATCAATCGGAGAAGCCGCCTTGGTTAGAAAATTTGCACAAAATCGCCCGCTATCGCTCCGCCATCAAGTCCATGGTAAAGCTTGCCGCAAAGGAGCCCGAGGTCTTCACCGATATTCGTATCCAGGGCGTGATGGCTCCTGGTACGAGTTCGTTCTCTCTTACCGGTGAGAAAAAGCCCCTGCTTGCAGTTGTCAAGAACGCTGTTAGGGAAGACCTGGAGATGACGATGGAAAAATTGGAAAAGCACCTGGGCGCGCAGGATGTTGAGGCTAGGTTGCGGAGGTCATGCCGCTTGGACCTGACACTTCACGCTGAGATGCAACTTGTCGTGTTTTATGAGGGCAATCCCGAACATCTCCCCCGGATGCTCTTCATTGGCACAAGCAAGAAAGCATGTTTTCTTTGCCACAGGTATCTGCTCAAACATCAACTTCGACTTCAGGTGTCGGCTTGTCACCAGAAGATTTATCCGTCGTGGATGCCACCACCGTATCATCCACTTCCAAGACAGTATAAGAGCCCAGCATTTGTAAAGCTCGCCAGAGAGATCGAGCAATTGATGAAGAAAGATCTCAAGACTGCGCTAACTGCTCCACGGCGACCGAGAAACTACGACTCGACGGCTGGCCCTTCTTTGACCCAGACGGCCACTGTGTCGTTGGAGTTGAGCTCAGTGCAAGCCATTGAAAACTAGTGGCTTTTCGGAAAACCCTGCCCATCGGAGCGTTTTAATCGACTACTTCATGTGGAGGTTTGAATTGCAAGGCTATAGTGCACATGGCAAACAGATATCAAATGAAAACCCTTCGCAAAGAGCGGTGAAATAAAGATGATATTACGAGTACATCAACTGCCCATCCGGACTTGGCAAAGTGAACGTTGTAGTCCTTCTCCACACGCACGATTGTAAGACGTCGGTCAAATTATCATGAATGGCCTGGGCATGATCGGCACCAACACACCAACTGCCAAATGATGGTCAGCCGTATGACCCATTCTGCTCACTGAGGCTACCAACTGGCGGGCCTAGAACCGATTCACAAAATTGTAAATGACGGAACCAATAAGCGTACGGATGTTGCAACGCCTTGATGCCCAACCCTGCAGGAGGCCGTCCACTTGGTCGCCTCGATGCCTCGCCAGCGAAAATGAAAATCAGGACTCAAGGCCTCCTCAGTAACACTTATTTAAAATGCATTAATAGAGACTCTTGTGAATCACAGTTCTACCTCTAACTTCTCATTCATGTTCACAATGGAAACAGTTAATTCCAGCGCAAACGTCGCCGTGGGAGCTCACCGGGATCTCCTAGATATCATCGACAGTCTTCGTTCACAGGGAGTCAGTCGCTATGTTGACCTACCTGAGATCATTGTCTGCGGAGACCAGTCTTCGGGGAAGAGCTCGGTCCTTGAAGCCATTTCTGGTATGCCTTTCCCCATAAGAGACGGTCTGTGTACCCGTTTCGCCACGGAACTAGTCCTTCGCCGAGGACCTGAAGCGAGCTTCAAGGTGTCCATCACCCCTGGCGAGGATAGGTTTGGAGAGTACAAGGATCGATTGGAGAACTGGCAGCCAAAAGCAAGCATGGACAAAGATGGGCTCAGTATCGTGACAGAGGAGGCCAAGCGCATCATGGCCGATCCACCTGGTAACGGGGAATTCTATAAAGACATCCTTCGCATTGAGCTCACGGGGCCGGCACAGCCACATCTCACTATGGTGGACCTTCCAGGTCTTTTCAGAAGCGGAAATAAGGAACAATCTGATGCCGACGCAGACATTGTTCGCGGTATGGTGGAAGGTTATATGGCCCGACCACGAAGTATTATACTTACTGTGGTATCGGCTAAGTATGAATACGTTTTGCAGGAGGTGACCTCAATGGCAAAGCGTGCAGATCCGGAAGGTATACGCACTATGGGTCTCATCACAAAGCCTGATACTTTGGATGTGGGCTCCGAATCCGAAAACTACTTTTTTCGTCTTACTCAAAACATGGAGGAAAAGCTTCGTCTTGGCTGGCACGTCCTAAAAAACCGAAAATACGAGGAAGCCAACGCTACTACAACCGAGAGGGATGATTTGGAGAAGGAATTCTTTTCCCAGGGCTTGTGGAGTTCTATCGATTCAACCCACTGTGGAGTGGAGGCTCTGAGAGTCAGACTCAGCATGGTTCTCAAAGACCAGATCCTTGATCAGCTTCCAAGTCTGGTAAAGGACGTGGAAGATGGTGTTCAAGATTGTACTGAAAGATTGGACCGATTGGGCCCGGTGCGCAGCGACCACAAGCAGCAGTTGAGCTACTTACTGCGGGTAAGCGAGGAATACACATCCTTGGCAACGCAGGCAGTAAATGGCACGTACACCGATCATTTCTTCGGTAATCGAAACAACATCGAAAGGTTTCGCACGAGGTTAAGAGCTGTGGTGCAGAATCGACTTCGCGAGTTTTCAGAAGAGATGCGGTTGAATGGCCAGAAACAGCACATTGTTGATTCAGAGAGCGAGGATGAAAATCGCCGCGAGATCCGTGATTTGCCTCGCATCCCTAGGTCACAGTACGTCGAGGATATTACAAATCGTTTCAAGTTCAACAAAGGTCGCGAACTCCCTGGTCTTTTCGATCCGCTCATCGTAAATGACCTTTTCGTCGAGCAATGCGAGCCCTGGAGAAAGATAGCAATGTCTCTTACCGAAGATGTTTTAGAAGCAGCACAATTCACGACTCAGTTGATAGTCGAAAGGATCACAGCTAGCGACGTCACTGAGTCGATTCTAAAACTTGTTCGTCAGGAGATTGAGAGGTTGAAAGTTGAGATGATTGATCAGGTCAACGCGCTACTTGAATCAGTCACACAGCATTCCATGACCTATAACCCCCAGTTCACTAAGAATGTCCAAAAAATCCAGCAGGCTCGACATAAACGTGTCATGAAGAAGCTGGTCTACAAGACCTTCGGAACGACCCGTTTCGATAGCCCAGAGAGCAGAATCAGCCTCAATCCGATTGAGCTTGTGGATCTAGTGGAAGAAGTATTCGAGCCAGACATGGACCGGTTCGGGAGCTCGATGGTGGTGGACTATATGGAATCGTATTACGAGGCAAGGCATCACGTTGATACTAGAATCGTTCACGGCGCTGACAGTCCCCACTTTCCAGGTTGCGATGAATAGGTTCATCGATGACATTAGTGTCCTGGCTATTGAAGACTGCCTCATCAGCAAGCTCTCTACACTTTTTAGATCCGACAAGATCGTGAGGATGACTGACGAAGACATATTACGTCTGGCGGGGGAGACCCAAGAATCTAAGCTTGAGAGAAAGCGCCTTGAAACGAAACTCGGAATCCTTGAGACGGGGCTTCAGGGCTTGCAGACCTTACGCAGGCGCAGAAGTTTTCCCAATTCCGCAAAACAGGGTGAAGTGAAATTGGCCGATCCTGAGAAGATCATGGCCGAGCCAGATAGTAGGTCTGAGAAATTATCCCCAACTACTAGCAGTGTGGATGCTGCTCCTCTAGCTCCCACTTCTGGAGAACCCTCTCATATCAGAATCGAGGATAAAGAGCTTCCTAAAGTTGATAATTGGATGTTCCAAACCCCATTCGAAGCCGAACCTGAGGTCGAGGTAGCAGACAGTTGGCCTAAACCTGTCAGGAGAAGTAAGAAGAAGGTTTCGAGACCGACCGTTATCGAGGAGGATCAGTTTTAACTAGTTTAGGTCTTATTGAGTATTAATCTCATACTCCTGAGTCATGATGTTAGTTAGCTTATATTGATTCGTTAGAGTATGTCATTGTGCTTGGTGAAATCGGCTCATTGAAGCGCTTCCAGTACGTGTTTATTGAATCGAAAAGTAACTACCTCTTCTCGCTCCATGAATTACTCGTAGGCAATTTTACTTGAATCGTCTAATGAATTTAGTTAGGCTTTTATATTTTAAAGTAATATGAGATAAGGTTACGCTAATTTGTTTGTAACTACAACATTATTAAACACTAGTAGTTATTTCGATAGTAAATCTACACTAGCTGGGCGGTCTTGAAAACTAACTGCAATCGTAATTCTCAAGACAATACACAGAAAACAGTTCAGTTCGAGATGCTTATGGCAATGAGAAAAAGGGGCTTTATTCAAAGCATGCTTACTGGCAACCAAGATGCAGATCATACCAGCCCACGCAAGCCGGGTGATCTTTAATAACGTATGGATAGTCGATAATCTGATATAGGTGGCAGTAGCTACAGCAACAAATACCGCAGTGCAGGTTGCATGTGCTGAGAATACATTGAGACTCACGAAGACGCTCGGGATAGCTGACCCCGTAGCGAAAATCCAGTCTGTTCCTGAATATTAGCTACAAAACTATTCGGGAGAAAATCCCAGCTGTTGGGTGGGTAAAGACATACAAGCCAAGAAAACAACAGTTGCGATGTCCTTGTCAATGGTGCCAAAAACGACGAACCCAGCGCCATTAATGTCATAGACCTCTGAGTGGTCATTCTTAATTGGATGATTACGTAGTTGGACCATCCGATGATGCACCCAAGGGCAGCCGGTGATGTGATACCAGGGACAATGACAAGATGACCTAAAGCAGCTAGTAGTGATAGAACACCAAGCCCAATCTGTACCCGACTCCAGGCATACAACAAATCCCCAGCCAATATATTGCGACCGGGGCCCTAGGGTCCGGCGAAACAAGCGGATAGGGCTGTTCTGTTATTGGGGTATCCCGTCCGGCTCCCGAGGCCGCCGGGCGGAGTGAGAACCCAGATCACGGCCCCACTACGAAAATGCTTTCATCGAACCATGATCGACACGGCCAAGTACTAACAATTTGACGATAACGCTCATCACCAATTTGCCAGCTAGTCAAAAATCTTACTGGCAATAGGAGTAAAAACAAGCGACAAAAGAGGCTCCTTGGACTATATTTGTATATGATGTTCTGGATAATCAACAAGCCGATAGCTTCTCAAATACCCTGTCTTTCAAGTTACGTGTATCCTCGTCCAATGAAACCTACCGGATCCGGAAATATCCGCAGATAACCTGACTGCTACTTTACCCTCCTTTGAAGGATTGTAAGACCCACTCGCTGATCTTGCTGACATGCGCAGCCTTCCAACAGCCACCAGGGCATTCAAGATTGACGAGCTGAAGAAACCGGTTACAATCCGAATATAGAAGACATGACGTAAATAATGGCAATGCGAATATGATCAAATGAGTTCCGTAGCTATTATAAAAGAAAAGACTTTTCTCAGGAATGACCGGCATCATCAACAACTCCCAACAACAATCCTCACCCAGATACTACACACTCTACTAACCACCTCAACTTGCACTCTCAACACACTTTCGACATGGCACCTCTCATAGAAGGCATGCACCGTGATGGTGCCAAGTGGTCCAAGTTCAAAGGCGACTACATGTGGAAGAACAAGATGTACTATCGTCGCCGCACCAAATTTGCAGTTTACCAAATTGCAACTACTCTCATCAACGTTGGCCAGCCGCTTGGCATGTCAGCTCTCAAGTGTATGTTTATTCTTGTTCTCTGCCCTAAGTTATCGATAGTTACTGATCGGCTCTCACATAGCCTATCTCAAACTGCCCAAGACGATTGACGGGTACCCTGACTCACGTGTTGACTTGACCGACTTCACTGCCGCTTTTGCCCTCAACACTGCATCATGCATCTTTCTCTGTCTCTTTTTTGGCGCAGCTCTTTTCTTCGACCTCTTCTGGCCTGAACGTGTAGAGAGACGCGGTGTCCAGTGGGCCTGGAAATGGGTTGCTGCTGCTTGCTGCATAGTTCAGCTTATCGCTTGTATCGGAACTGGCTATGTCCTGTTCGTACGCGAGGTCACAGTTCATGGTGTGACTGATGAAGAATACGAGAAGATCCGCGAGAACTGGTCCGGTGCGCCTCTGCGCTATCGAGATGATGGAATTGCTATGGCATGTTTCATTCTTTGCTCAGTTGGCTGGGTTTTCCTTCTTTGGAGGTATGTTAAATACTGTGAAACTACTTTTTGCTGCACCCTGTATACTAAAAGTTTGCTTGCAGCACAATTGTTATGTGGGAAACATATTACTTTATTAACAAGACTGGCAGTGTCTTCAAAGACCCGGCGATGGCACGTTCTAAGAAGGAGGGTTTCGACTCAGAGTCGGCTTCACTGTCAGACTCTACCCACTATGAGCCTGTTCATGAAGAATCGACGCGCTATGAGAGTGCGAGATACTGATGGAAGTTCAAGATTTGTCAGTTCATGTTAGATTAGGATGTTAAGTTTTGAGCTTGGTTTGATAAGTGTAGCCGGATAGTTTGAGGCGTACTGAAGCGAAGCCATATTGTATATGAAGACCAAGGCTGAAGTGGTATGGAGCGAAGACTGTTGCGGTTGGAACGTTGCGTAGATAGTTAACTTTTATCTTTGTTTTATGTTAGACTAGGGCACTGGACTGTTTACTTTCCTGTTTTATATATAGCATCATAGAAGATTCATCAAGATCATGGTTTAGCCGTATAAACATTTCATTAACACAATTCACTTTTAAACATGTAGAAGATATAAAGGCTATACCAATATAGTACCCTACAGGATCCGTTCCACATATTTACATTAATATATATCGGTCCTATACTTGCGAAGTGGGTGGTAATACTACAGCACGCCATTCATTTCCAAGTAACAGTGCCGGTGTATTCGCCAATTCTATAATTCATGCCGTGAATCTGGCGCTTCAGTACTCTGGGAGCATGTCGTTCCCAAGTCGTCATATGCTGTCGACTCAGCAGCTATCCATAAGGATGAACTGGAGCGCAAAGCGATGCAGGGAAGCTGTGGGCGTTTTTTGTTTTTTACTTTGAATTCTCAAATGGGCGATTTGCATATTTCTACGAGTTCCAATGCCGCTACCCAATACGACGATACTTGTGAGCTCTGGGGTCGCAAGGGATGACTGGCCATCAACGCCTTAAGAATTGAGTTGAACTGGACCGAGAACGGCGTGGGTCTTTAGATGGATGGGGACTGGACTACTAGATATTTGTAAGTAGATTTCGAATGAGTGAATGCATGGGGAAATGCATTCTTGGAAGGCAAAGAGCTCCACATCGACTTCGCCATTGCTCAAATCGGTGTCGATGACTTCTCGATAAGATACAACAAGTAGCAAATTGGTTTTCAAATCTTTGGCGGCTACCTACTACGTAACACTAATCTCGAATCTGTGATTACAAGGGCCAGAGTCCGTCAGTTAAACGGTCATCGCTGACTGCAATTCGCCTCTCGGCGTTTTCCATATCCAGTCACGAAGCAATGTTGGCCCATGCCAAGCCCTACACGAAACAATACACTAAAAAAAGACCCTCGGAATCGTCCCGTCTTTTTGTGGGCTGACTCACTCGTATCAAGCAGTGAGCTGACCAACATCAACGCCACTGAGGCACGGACTTTGTGACTAAAACACAAATGCTGGGCCTTGCTTCTTTTCCATGTTATCTCCTTCCACTCACTCATCTATACCTCAGTGAAAGTCGACATGATGCTGGCTCTCAATTTGTTCTTTCTGACTCTCGTAGTCGCCCAACACTCACCACAGGTCGTGGTACGGGATCAATTGACAACAGAAGGCTGCTACCGAAGGCAGCCTTTTACTGTCGGCCCATCCTACCTCAATCTCCAACAGTCGCACACATCGTGCAGGGCCACGTGCGAACAAGATAGCAAGACTGTTGCATTGATGAAAGGTCCACGATGCTACTGCGCTGATACTTTACCCCCTCGAGACTCGATGCTTCCAGCCTCAAGCTGCGACTACCCCTGCCCTGCAAACGATCAAGAAATGTGCGGCTCATACAGAAATGCGGCTTGGACTATCATCAGAATGGAGCTCAGGATGGACATCGAGGAGGACGATCTAGGGTCCAAACCCATAGCCACTCAGAAACCCATCAAGCCCGCAGTTCGCAACAGAGTCACTTCGCAAGGCTGTTTCTCTTTCTTGCCGAGACGCACGCCAGAACATAGCTACATGGTAGAGCAAGTACGACTTGTGCGTCCCGATTTTAGCTGTTCCTCGTACTGCAAGGATGTCATCGGCATGCCAGTTGCAGTTATGCGTCTCGATCAATGTTGGTGCAACGACAAGTACCCTGCACTCAATCTCCTCGTACCAGATGAATTCTGCAACTCGCCATGCCCGGGTGAGGGGGATGATGCATGCGGTGGTAGTGAGCCAGAGGCCTACAGCGTCGTCAATACTGGCAAGCAAGAGGCCGTTAGACACGACGACGGGAGATCCTACGCCCTGGACTGGGCCAAGGCCACCCTGAGACCTACAGAGAAGCCCCGGCCAGGCCGTCTCACTTCACAGGGTTGTTTTGGCTCATTGCCGAACATCGAAGATGATTCCGATGAACTCACTGAAGATCTCAACTCTGACCTCGAACACCAATGCTACCAAATATGTTTAGAGAATGGCAAGAGCGTGATGATAATCTCCGGCTGGCAGTGCTATTGCTATGATGTCTATCCTGCCATATCCGCCAGAGTCGACGACGCATACTGCAATTGGCCATGTTATACCAACAATCAAACAGCTTGCGGCGGCAGGTCTCGAGGGTATCCCGGTGAGAGAGACGAATACTTCAGCGTTTACAACACTGGTCTAAGGATGAGCGTCGAGAACAGCGACGATGATGACGATGAACCTCTCCCTCGTCAAAAACCTATCGCCGAGCCGGTCAAAGACAGTATGACGTCGCAGGGCTGCTTTAGCGGGTTGCCGCCTTCGGCAGAACTCCAAGACCTGGACCATTTCGGGGTGCATAACGATGAGATGTCATGTACAGACATTTGCGTAGCTAAAGGGAAGGCCGTCTCCACGACGTCTGGAGTTAGTTGCTTCTGCGCTGATGAATACCCAACCGGAGACTCTCTAGTTGCCGACGAGGAATGCAATACTTTGTGCCCCGGATTGCGGGAGATTTGTGGTGGGAACTCCAAGGGGGAAGAAGGAATTAACTGGCGCCATAGTGTCTACAACACAGGAGTGAACTTGGACGTCAGGCATGCCGACCAGAACGACAAGTACATGACCCCATTTACTGCGACTGAACAGCTCCCGAAGAAACCAGCCCTACAGCGCCCAGCGCAAGACCCGGTTCCATTCACAGCTACTTCCCAAGGCTGCTACATCATGCTACCTCCATCAGCCGAGAAAGTAGAGTTACCCAATGCAGAGCTCAACTCTCAAGAACTGTGCGGTAGAATTTGTTTGACAATGAAGAGAAACGTCATGCTAACTCTCGGAGACTGTTGCTTCTGCGCCGATACTTACCCACCCAAGTCTGCTTTGGATGACGACCAAGCCTGCCATTTACCGTGTCCTGGAGACTCACAGATGTCTTGCGGCGGTGTAGCTACTGAGGAAGGCGAACAGTATTGGTCTTTCAGCGTGTGGAACACAGGCCAGTCCATGCATGTCGAACACAGTAGCGACAGGCTTATTGAATACTACCCTACCCCAAAGCAAAGAGCATTGCAGCTTCCGGAAGCAGGCCACTATACGTCTCAAGGATGCTTCAGCGAGCTGCCAAGATATTTTATCTCTTTTTGGGTGTATGAAAATAGCCCTAGTGTGTGCTATGACGAGTGCAAAGAACGCGGCGCCACGGTCATGTTTCTACACATGGGTATGTGTGGATGCAGTATGACCTACCCAATGCGACAGGCTCGTACTATCGACCGAGGGTGTACGTTCGAATGCCCTGGAAAGCCCCTGGTAGCATGCGGTGGTGTAGGAAGATACAGTGTGTATAACATGGGTATCAATCTCGAGGTTGACTATGATATTGCCGGGCAACCTGCAGCCCACAGGCCAGACACTACGAATGGACGCAAGGAACTCATCACGCTAGCATCTATCACCGCGCAGGGCTGCTACGTGGTGATTACCGGACATGCGGAGCATCAATGGTATGTAGGTGATCTGGCGCAGAGACAGTTCTATCAGGCCTGCATCAGTATGTGCCGACTTCTGGCAAAGCCTCTGCTGCTGATGTTTGAGAACGAGTGCCATTGCGCGGAAACATATCCGGCCAATCCTGCTCTGGTAGACGACAACGGGTATATGATACCATGCATTGATACCATTCACCAAACGTGCAGCGGACATCTCCCCGATCGTTATGATGAGCATACTTGTATCGTAAGACGGGACTCAAGTCAGACGTAAAACATATCGACGAACTTGAGGTGTCTTCCATCCAAAAACAACCATTCAACAGATGACTTCTCTTCCAGGAGACCACGGCATACTCAGTCACGTCTCACGGTTGCTATGATTCGATATTCATCACTGCAGAAGCGGGATATCGCTGAGAGGCCCTGGCAGACATATCTAATAAGCGCCCCTCCTACTTGACAGCAATTCACAAGCCAGAGGCTCTAACACAAGGAATGTCCTGCCATTGTGCCGACATATATTCACCGAAGACCGTCAAGATTGACGATAGTGAGTGCGATACATCACGTCATAGTTTTTCTGTCTGGGTTTGCATTAGGCGCAGAGCCTGGAGTATTCTTAATACAGGTATCAATCACTACGTCGCGAATGCTGTAAAAAAGGAACACACACCGTAGCCAGCTCATACACAGCTACTCCCAAGTGGTGTCAAGTTGCTCTTTGGCTCTTTAGGTCGCGATAAGCGTGCGCCTAAGATATGATTGGAGCGGCTCTACAACCTTAAGTCAATTATGGTTTTCCTCGCCTATGGTCAGTGTCCAACTTACCGAGCGTTTGTGGGATCGACACCCCCTACTCCTGACACTCAAATCTCCGCATAAACCACTTGCCGTGAACTGGCCAAAGCAATTCTCTTTATAGGCAACCTTTTCGGCATAAACGTCACACTTTCTTTAATTTTTCTTTTGTGAGCACTTGGTTAAAGTCGACGAGCTTTAACACGTTGACCTATGCGCTTCGCTTTTCCACTGCAAGATCGGCCTTGGACCTATCCACGCCCATTTTGCCGTCTATGAACAACGACGAAAAGTCTCTAGTAGGCGACGTGCCTGCACCCAAGATGGGAGACGGCGACCACCGCAGCAGACTGGAAGCCGTTTCTCCAGCTGTACCTCAACAACAATTGCCCCCATTACACAGTCTTTTCGAACCTCCAGCTGCATCTGGACAACAATTGCCTTCGTTACGCAGTCTTCTTGGCCCCCCAGCTGCTACACCATCGACATCTCCACGCCTGTTCCAAGATCGCGTTTTTGATCGCGCCATCCTCCCTTCAGCTCAGGCCTTTGGTCCGTCCGGTACTGGACAACACCGGACATACCATCTTCCGTCAGAGCTGCCTCCCGCTCTTTCACAATATTCGACTAGCTGTCGCCAAATGCGTCAGAACGAGCCCTGGCCATTTTATCCAGCCTCATCATTCCGCTCTTGCCCAGAAACATCTCTTTTCCGTGGTGGCCGCACCCGACTAGAATCGCCCGCCGAGGCAAAAACTGGTAAATGGACAATACACCATAAGAGAAATCAAGAAACGTGCTCACTGGGATACATGAACAGTGCATTCCGAAGTTCCTAATTACATCATCGACTCCGCTCTGCCCCAAGGTCGCATCAATTCTACGCCCACCGCTCAAAAATCTCACCAAGGAGCTACAGCTTCACTATCAACTTCGCACGTAGCAACGACCATAGACATTCCTTCAAAGGATATAAGGGGGCCAAGGATTTGGACTGGTTCTAGTTTCCTGCCCCAGTTTGTACGGGTTGCCGAGGTACCAGGCGAGGGATCATGTTACCTATACGACGATGGGAGCCACTGCAAGACAGTGATTTTTGGTGAGGCGGTCAACGCCCGCTGGGGTGTGACAAGAGCTGGGATGCCCCGAAAGCGGCCTGCAATAGCTTGCACGGCGTGTCGTGCGAAGAAGATCAAGTGTGACCCGGATTACCCCCGCTGTACCCAATGCGAGAGATTTGATCGGGTATGTAGATTCAAGAATGCGTAAGTGTTGCCTTTCGTAGGCACCTCTCATGTACCGAGCTTGCTAACTGTCCTCGTAGACCTCGAGGAAAACGTAATCCATCCCCCTTTGTGCCGGAATCTGAGATTGGAGATATGGGGACATCGCCTAGACAATCTAGCCCGGCCCAGAGTAATAGCACTTCTCCCTAGCAGCAGGAGAAGTGGTAGGCGCCTGACGCGAATTTGGTAGCTACCTCACGAATGAATGTTACCTAATTCTTTTAATAGCTCTGGCATACCTGTAGCAAGTATCAAGCTTCGAGGCGATGGAGGGGTAGCTCAACTCTGTGTCTACCAACCTTGGCTAAATCAGGATCAGCCAGGTCAGAGAGTTGTTCGAGAGTGCTTCGTTGGCGTTTTTGAAGGATGCGAAGCCCCAAACCGATCATCTTACAAGTCACCTGTACCAATCAGCCTACTTCCTGGTACCTCAATTAGATCATGAGCGGGCACGGTTTACAGGAGCTGACTCGGCTAGATCCTGCCTTCGTTTCGAGGAATGTATTATGAAATCTCTTTTTCGTAGATATATTTAACTCATGTCAACAACAGATAAGCTTGATCCAAGACCCGACGATATTGTACTGATGTCTGACTTCTATAGCATGTATCTTAATGCATTTGACCTTGAATTTGTTGATAAACCCCACATTACGCTCAACTTGATAACCCTTGAAACAAAACTAAACCTCATAGACCGAGCTGAACGTGTTTGAGATTTCGTATGGATTATGATGCGCCGAGTATAGCGTAAATGCAGTGACAAGGTGTCATCAGTCCAGCAACGACTTGGTAGTTTGCCATGACCACGCCCAACTGTCCCCAAGCACAGCTCGAGCATTTACCCACTTGTTCCCATCGAAAATGCTGGCTGATCTACCAAATCCGAAATGGACCTAAGGATTTGGATCCCAGATGGAAGAGAGATTCCGGGAAGCCATAAGGTTTACTTAGCTGCCATCTAGATCTTCTCTATTCAAGGTTTGCTCTACAACTTCTAAATGCAAAGAAGCCGGCTTCAATAATAACAAAGGACACAGTTTTGTTTTCATCTCGGCGGCATTATAACCCAATGCCCACATAATTGCCTTTCAAGCTGCAGCGCAGCAAAGTTAGTACCGTATATGACTTCTTCTTCTGAATATAAAAGCCTGCTCTTCCTCCCTTGGGGCAATCCAGCTCAACAACAAATGTATTGTGCTGTCTGGAACGGAAGTTAATCTGGC
>JAPERM010000407.1:0-13662 GCA_030411635.1 Fusarium sp. MBC 119 | reverse complement strand
ATATAATATATAATATACCATACATCTCCTTATAAGACCAGATGCTAAATAGTCACCTGCTCATTAAAACTGGCCACAATCCTTTTCGTCCTTCGATTAAAGTGCGCATGAGTCGCCCACTGACCCAGACCCGCGAACGGCCCGCCGGCGCTCATACCAAAGACATGCTTCTGGTGCGAAGCATCGATTTGTTTCGTGACCTTCTTCTTCTGCTTCTTATTGCTATGCATATATGTCCCCGAAAGCACTTGCATGATCACCCGAGCTAGCCACCAGCAGTTGTGCCACTGAAGATGGTACTGAGGCTCCTCGTTGTGAACGATCAACATGAGCTTGGCGACATCACTCAGACGTGCTTTGTTAAAGTCCAAGTCAGCCTCAGTGAGAATTCTGTCGCCGCAAACAAGCTTCTCTCTAGACGGTGCGATGGTGACAATTAATTGTGCCTGGTCTGTCATGGCGTTGGCGGCGTCAGCCTCTTCGGGGAGGTTGCCCGTGCGTTCTACGCGCATCCAGGATAGTCTTCCATCGTAGGTCTTGATGCACAGGAGCAAATATTCATGCTCGATAACGCTGTGCTCTTGGAGCCAGACGGCCTTGGTGACGTAGCCGGGCGTTGCATGGTTGATGATGTGTTCGATCAGAGGGCGGTTGTCGTTGCGGCCGATCCGGGCGCCCTCGCTTTCTAGCTGAGATTGTAAAGAAGAACCGTGTATAGAACTGGGCAATGGTGGACCTCTTGATCTGCTGTTTGACATGGTCGTGATTGTGATGTAGTCTTGGTAAAAGTGGTTTGGGGGATTTAAGTATAGGAGACAAGGAGTTTTATCTTGTTTAAAAGTGTGGTGGTAAAGATATGGATTCATTTCAGGCAGAAAGTCAATTACCTTTATACTGCAACATTCATGAACGTGCAATTAATAAAGTCACAAGCTAGACGGAGTATGAGTGATCACACCCATACAACGCACAGCCCCCACATGCTTAATAAATATATCCAAGTATGTCCGTTGGATTTCAAGCAGGCAGTCTTGACAAGTCAGCAGGTCTGTCACACACGCTTTGCGATTCGCTTACCACCCTCGCACTCGTTCAATTGTTTCAGCCACATCATCCTTCCAAAACTGCGCCTCACACAGCCGAGCAAGATGATAGAGCTTCAGCGCAACTGCAGCTAATGATTTGTAGAGCCTCATTTTACTTGTATCAGCAAACAACGGTTTCAAAGAGTTGAGCAATAGAATAACAGCTCTCAAGAATATTGCTTTAATGTATTCAATTGAAGTACCATACTGATTCCCTAATACTTTCAAAATGCTTGACCCATTAACTAATCATTTACATCAGGCTGTACTGCGCACCAATCAGGCAGAACACCACGACATACATTATTCCAGAAACCGAAACAATAACCCACCCGAATGGTCCAACATAAGCCACCAAACTCAGTGATATGAACAAGAAACCAGTTACAATCAACAGATGCAAAGCCACAGAAACCACAAGTCCAGCAGGCGTCCACTTTTTAATAGTCTCCTCATCGAGGTCACCTTTCTTCTTCTGTCGCATCAACGCAAGGACACTACCGCTGTATCCAGCCAAAGCTATAGACATAGCAAAGGAAAGCCACGAAATAGCAAGAAACAGTCGGACTGTTTTGAGACTGAAGATTGGCGATTCCCATATGTCGGCGGGGTCAGTCATTTCTCCCATTATAACTGCAAATGTTGAAGCGCCGAAAACGGAGATGGCGATCATTGTGACGACAAAGAAACGAAAGAATTCAAGGTCATTTTCATCTTTTTTGTTGGCTGCTTCGACTTGTTGGATGATTTTGTAGAGAATCTCCCGGGAAAGGTCTTCAGTGGCTTTCGGGTGTGTGATTGAAGAAACCTCATTTTCAATAGCAGGTTGGTCATTTGCAAACATTGCGTGTTGTAATTGTGATACAGAATGAATTTAGACAGATTCTGAGAGCTATCCTGCTGTGTTAATATCATTTCGTTGATTTTGGCTCAGCCTTATAAATGCTACGGAACTCCGAATATGCATAAGCTAAGCCATGTCAGACTGGCATCCAACCGTGGTGGGTGGTCAGCACAGCCTTATCCAGCCACACTTGTGACGATTATTACCTCTTCTATAAAGTCCAACTAGCTATTTTTCAAGACATCACGATATAACTTAGAGCCTAACTTTTACTTAGACTTGTATAGTAAAGATTAAGGATATAAGCACATGAGTGATGGGGTGCCTTCGTTGATTGAAGATGAAGGAAAACAAAGGCCAAGGTATAGTTAATATAGTCTTACGGAGATCGGCTTGTTATTGTATACTCAACTCTGAGTTTGACTCCGCTCGTCTGAGGACATCATTAACGACAGCATCTCTCCATTCCTTCGTTTTTCGTGCTGATGGAGCTCGCATGCGACGTGGCTGAGACGTTCAGATCACCAATTCGTTGTTCTGATATTGTTGTGAAAACCACGGTTGAAAGCGCGCAATCACGTTCTCTGAAGTAACTAAGGTTTCAGCGTAAACGATGCGAATAAGATCAACGCAACTGGATCATGTCAAGACAGAGGTCGGAGCTGAAAGGTATGAATGTAGAACGACTAATGTCTGTGTCTCTAAACCAGTCGCGTTATTCTGTCACATTGCCCGCAAAGCCACATATCGTTTCTGTCCACTCAGCCCTGATTCAATTACAGTCCGTTGCGGCTGGCTGGAAGGTTGAGGTTCCAAGAGGGGTAAACCTCAGACCACTTCGAGACAAGGTTTGCGGCTGAATTGGGGAGGCGCTAGTACGGGTTGACAAGCCGTTGATAAATCCCTACTTGATTACATTCTTCACTTGAACCCTCAAAGCTTGACACCATGATTGTGGCTGGCCGAGCTTATGAACAGTAGGATTGTACACTAATTTGCCTGTACACATGGTGGTTCTAGACTGTGGAAACGATTCACGTAAGAAAAGCCACTACGAGAAATGATAGATGATGATGTGGAGCTGCATCATGCTCATCTCAAACTGGGAGGATAATTTTTCTGCTCCTATCGATTGGCTAATGTCTAAGATCAGGAATGTTATACCCAGCATTCAAGTGCACCTGAAGCAGTGTGATGATTCAGAATTATCTAACATGAAGTGCTGATATACCTCTTGCAAACAATCCCTATACCACATCAAACAAGCATTCTCAAACTCAATTCCAAACCATCCTTTCTAACATTCATCCTCTTCGTCACAATATCACTATGTCCTCGCTCGCTGTCGGGCAGTACGAAAGGGCTCCTCCAACTGCCAGCAGAAGCCGGTTGTATAAAGAAGCCTGTCAGCAACTGGCAGAGGATTTGGCAACTGGCCAAGAACCCGTATTCCTTCTTCGACTACTTTGGCTGTTGGAACGCCGTGCAAGTAATTGACGGCAAAAAGCATCTCAACCTTGAGGATCTCGCTGCCCATGGTACGATTGAGCACGACATCTCCCTATCTCGTCGAGATGTTGGCCAAACACAGGGAAACAATGCCCCCCAAAAGGATTCGATTGATGATATGCTGAGATACACCTCTGATGGCAAAACCATGACGATTGAGGATCTTTCATACTTCATCAAGTCTCGTATTGCACAGCAGCTCAAGGACAATCCAGACTTGGTGTATGGACCGGCTGAACATCAGGTTAACTGTGGTCAAGTCGCCTTAATGATGGGCTGCTTCGGCGATGGAAAGAAAATTCCTGTCAAGTATGTCAGGGCCATTTTTTCAGGAAGAAAGACTTCCTGTGGAGGAAGGCTGGAAGCGGAGATTTTGGTGGACTATGGGCCTTGTTGAGTTCTTTGGAGCAGTCAGGAACTTAGTCGAGAAAGTGGGATTGAAGCTCTAGTCACATCTTTACTTTTGTTCATCTTTATTCCTCTTTTGTCTCTAAATCTTTTTTGGATTGTCACAGAGAATAGTCAGAATCCCGATCATGAGTTGTAACAGACTACCTATCGAAAAATAACCTAAATTAAGGTAATTTAGAATAGTTATAAGAGATTCCTTATTCTTAGGCTTTTCTCTATCATATAAGGTATTTTATTTTCTTATCACCACCCTTTCCCTTCTTACACTACCCTCTATGCTACAGGTACGGAGCTTACGAAGGGACTAGAAAGCACAGTAACACAGTAGCTTCAACACAACCAACTACTCAATTTTTTAATATCTGCGAATCTTTCTATCAGCACATGTTGACAGCCTATAGACGTGTCCATCAGAACCCGTTGATTTGGCCCACTTCGCAACATCAACATCTCTCATCCCGTTATTCGACACAGTCTCTACCACAGCGCTCGTCTCCGGCGAAATAATCTGCGATACAGCATGCCATGCGTTTCCCAGCATAGAAGTCTTCGTAGAAGCCATAAACATGATGACAGTTATCAACGTAAGAGCCAAGTGTAGAAAAACACCAGATAAAACAACGATCAATCCCGCCCATTGCCTCGGAATGAGAACCTGTTTGGCGTTGATTGTAGTGACAGATTGTTGTTGAGTGAAATATGGTAGGATATCGTGAAAGATCATCTGGTAGAAACGAAAGAACAGCTCCTGGACCGCTCGTGCCGGATCACCAGTCTCTTGAAGAACACTCTGAAAAAGATGCGAATGTTCTGGGTGTGCAGGCCAGTTCGCTACAGTATCAAACCATCCTTCCAAAGCATCGTTGTTGAAAGTCCATCCACCAGATATACTGTAATCGAAAATACTGAAATGAATCATTTGGTAGACGAACTCATCCCACTCTTCCACGCCTGTATTCGCCAGAGATGAAGGTCCTTTGTGAATCTCAAGATCGAGAATGCCTCGTGCTTCAGGATCAGAGGGGGATACCCCTACGCCGAGCTGTTTGAGAAATTCTGTTCCGCTCTTGCCCTGTAGTGCTTTCCACTTTGCAATTGACGTAGGCTCGGATGCTATTGCTCGACCTGTCATGGTGACGTTGTACAGCAGTGGCGTGTTTTGACTGAGGAAGCAGACGCTCGCTCGAAATAGTTGAGTGCCGTTTTCACTCGTCGCGGTCGTCCATGGGCCATCTCTCTTTGACCCTGCCATTTGGAAGTCTTCTGAGACTGTCACGTTTAACCATGTTCTCGTATCCTCGTCATACATTGGTCTCAGCTTCCTCAGAATATCACTTGCATTCAGAAGAAGGACAGGATGAAAGGTGTACGGACGACGTGAAAGGGGATTTTTGAAATTTTTGTTGGTTGGTGCTAGTTCTTTCGCGTTGAAGCTGCAGAATGAGAGTGGCCAGGAGGTTGAATTCGTCTGGTCCCATTCGTTGTTGATACGGCAAGATAGTGTCGCTGAGTGAGTACCATTGACGCTAGGTCCTGACTCCCAACCGGTCGAGTTGTTAAATTCCGCTTGGAGATAAAGACCCTCCGTGGCATTGCTTCCGGTATATATATACTCGAGTGAAACATTGTTGAAGTTTGGTGCGACACATGCAGTCCTCGTGTTACTGACTATCGTAGTTCCAGAGTAATACTCCAGCGAAGTTCTGTCGTCAACCTTGTCCATCGGAATCATGGCTCGATAAACATCTCCAGTGTCTGCAACATCCTTAGGTGCCAGTGTCTGGCTAGAGGGACGAGTCTCTGCAAATCGCCAGTGTGCTAATGGCTTGGACTGCCAGTAGGATATACCAGAGAACACTGCGGTGTCTTTGGTGATATCAAACCCAACAGAAATCGACTTTGAAGTCTTGGGTGCAGCGATTGGAAGCGTGTCGAAGTCGAAAAGCAAGATCGTTGACGTGAAAGTCATGACAAGACCCAGGACAACAATCAAGAGTAAGATAATGGAGTGTGCGAAGGCTTTTTTATTCGCTTTCGTAATGAGAAAAATCTCCCAAGGACTTGCAGCTGAGCCAAATGCTCTGGAGATAGACAATCTCGCAAGATCGGAGAGTCTGCTTCCAGTTGTTTCGAGAACAATACCTGCCATTGAAGCAGCAGCTAGACCGATCTGAAAGGCCATCGATACTCGAATTGCAGCTGAACAAAGCGTCACAACACGCGTTGCATAGTTGTTAAAGACAATTCTGTCCCATTCTTTGCCTCGAGGTTGTCTGTTTCGAGCTTTTTCGGCGCCTTGCCAAAGGTAGACGAGAAGAGCACACGATGTCAGAACGACGATTGTGGCGAGGAGAATTATAGTCATGCCCATTTTTCCAAGTCTTCTTCGAAGAGGTTGACGCTGTGCAGGTTGTTGTACGAAGGTGGTTAGGCCATTGTGATGTGTGGGGTGCTGACTGGCTTCGAACTCGATGTTTGTTGGAGTTGGTGCAGGTTTGCCATTGTTGAAGTAGCCGTAGCTAGACGGATCATTGGGGTTTGAAGTTGAATGATACGTAGAAGATCCATCTGGTCCCATTTCGTACACCCCTTGGTGGACTTGGCTGTACTGAGCCATTGCAACTATTCTCAACTTGATTGACAGAGGAAATTCGACGTGAGATTGGCAGGGAGATGCATGCATCGGGGGTTGGGACCAGGATATTAACCCAGGCTATTTGCAAGGGCAAACTCGAAGGCATGCGTGAGGCTGAATCGACCAGTCTAGCTAACGCCATTTCGTTATTTTAAGCTTATTCTAGTGGTGCAGCCAAGCTTGACTTGTCCCGATACAGCCTCTGATCTTTTCAGCTTGACCAGCCATTTCTTGGCTCTAGGCGGAATTGGTGAGGTGGCTGCTCCGATTAGGATATGTCGCTCGTGACCATGGTTGATTTATTGGTCTGGATCTGTGGTTTGGGGCGCATCTCCGTTGCTTATCGGAGGGTTGGGCGCCACTGAGGCGAATGTTTCGGTACCGGATGTTTTATTAGGCAATGCAGCAATTATGCTTAGAAGCCTCTGATGATCATATGAATTATCACTCGTGATAGTTATATAATAATCATCCAAGTATGCTGGTGTGAGTCGTTGCGGGTATGATGATGATCTAGCAAAGGAGAACCATTGGCAGGTTGGGACGATCCGGTGGTAGTTCTGAAAATCGAAGATTGAACATTGGATGGCTTATACTCCAGCTTATCGGTAGCCAGCTCACAGGTTCTCGTTCAGTCATGAGATATGCTTACCATATTGGTGCGAGAATTGGGGACGTTCTACGAAAGAAGCGTGTCTGTGAGGACTGCAGTGGGTTCCACTGAATCATGACCTGAAATACATAGCAGTCCATTGTTTTTACCCTCAGAAATGGCTAAGAGCCGAAAGACAATCATATAATAAGCCGGGCTACTCTACCACTGGGCAAAAAGAAGTAATAACAATCCTTGGATCTTTTCATATTAGTTATCATCTGCCGTTTTCTTTTTATAAATCAACTGAAGTGTCTATCTAATGCAGCCCCAATTGGACGAGACCATCGCGATACTTCCTGACACAGAAGTCTCAGACGATTGGATTTCATCGGGGATTGAAGAGATAGAACGATGATAAAGACTAAAACGATGAAATACTTCGCCACGTAGTTAAATGAGCCCAACAAACCTCTCATCCTCCATTTTTTGAAGGCTTTCGTCAAAGATTCCGATTCCCTGCTGCCTCACTTTCCAAGGACCAAGGTGTTGTGTTCTGATCACTGCGTAAGCGAGGTTTATGCATGACGCAAATTTTTCTTGTGGCTGGCTGAGCATGAGGGGGTGAGTTCTGGACCGGTCTGCTTATTTGGGCTGACTCTTGTTGGTACTGTATCTGTTGGTCCCATGTGTTGGTTGTTAGTTGAGATATTGAGTTCTGATTGGTTCAGCCAAGAGAGCTATTGGCAGTGGCTTTCATGCTCCCCTTTCTAATTTGCTCTCGACTGGTGAAACTCCTCTCCACTAATCCAAACCATCCCCGGCAACTTAGTTTTTAATCATCTTCATTGTTCTCATTCCACTGTCGCTGTAAGGATTTTATGAGGGCTGAAGTTTCCCAGCCAGAGCGCTGGCGCCATTTCTCTAGGAAGTCGAGCACGGCAGCATGATCGGTTGGGTGGCGTAGATAAGCACCCCAGACAGCCAAACAGTGCCTCGCAGTAAACCAGGTGTTTTCAGCCCTCTCATTCGACATGGCTAGTCCTAGCACCATGAACAGATGATATCGAATTTTCCGTGCAGTCACTCTACTGTCGGCGAGATGTTTATGGGTGTGGATTACGTCTCGTGGTCCTATTGCGCTCAGGACGATCTGCGCTATGTGGTAATACTGTAGCCCAACAGTATGGTGAGGCAAGAGCATCCATACCTCGGGAAAGCAGCAACCTTCCTCTCGAGATCGAGCTTTGAAATAGATGGGTTCATATGATTTCGGTTTGGACACGTTCCAGTCTGAAATTTGGGTTTCCAGAAGAGCCAAGTCTGAAAAGTTCCTCGGTTCACAGAAGGCGCTTTTTAGGAGGAACGCAAGGTTAAGAATTGACTGACTCGCCATTGAATAGTCATCATTGCGAAGAATCGAAGCAGACTTGGGAAAGCAATCAAGTGCGGTTTTGATCGGTGTTTGCGTCGTCAATGAAACGTAGATGTCTTCCCGGAGGCATAACCAGCATGCGGCTTCGGCAACGCCTCCCATAGTTGAATATTCCGGAACCATGCTCAAGATACGGGAAGTACCTTCCAAATGGAAGCGATTATCGTCTTCTGGTAACAGTCAGCTTCCATTCAATGATCGTATAGCTGTAGGCAAATTCCAGTTGAAACTAAGCCAGTTTACTGACCGTCCATTTCTTCGTTTTGTCTTAAAAGAGCGACAGCCGTTAAGACATTCTCGGTGATTTTATGGTCACCACACATGGATGGTATAAGAAGATTCAGACATCGATTTTGGTAGTCTAAAGCCTGGCTGTCGCCGTCTTCATTACCGTAACATCGATGAAAATGGCGTGCTGAGAAGGCACATATGGCGTATCGAATTATTGGATCCGTGAGGGCCAGCCGAGACACGACGGTCTCAAAAGTTCGGAAGGGATCTGCGATGTCTGTCCATTGAGCCATGCGATTGGTGAAGTTGCGGATGAGCAGTGCCTCGATTGGACTTGGAGGCAAGGTTTCATTAACGAAAGCTTCGGTCAAAGACGTGACTTCAGGGGAGGTGTCATCTGCCGGGTATTCCACAGACATCGTGTCATCCTGGAATCTGTTCATCGTATCGCTGTTGGTCACGCTATCTGCTGTGGCGTTCTCTGGCGATGTTCTCTGACTCGAAGGTTCGCCGGACAACGGAAGATGATGGGCTCCTCTCAGCTCAGGCAGAAGAGGGCTCTCAACTCTGTACATGTCGCGCAACTCTGGTGTCTCATCGTAGAACTCAGCAGGCCCGCGCGGTAGCGGACACGGCCGCCATAAGTTCGAAGAAGCGCGGGACAAGGCTCTCTGTTTTGGATGATAGCGGAACTTGAGCGATGACTGTCGCTCGCATTTAATACCGGCATTCCTACACTGTAAACATTCATCCTCGTCCCAGTCGCATTTTCTATGGCGAGTTCTGCAGGCCTGGCAAGGTTGGCTTGGTTTCTCGACAACGGCATCTTCGTTGTCTTGCATATTCGCTGCAAGACCGCGGTCGGGGCAATTGAGAATCGTAAAAATGGGGCAGCAGAAGTAGCTCAGTCATGTGCCAGTCAGAGGGCAAGCACCACGCTGTTATGCTGATATGGTGCCAACATGCCCTGTCAGTGTGATCTTACTAGTCGACTGCCCGCACGCTCTGAGCGACGAAAGGTCTGTGATTTCATTGACTATTTCCCAAACTGAGGAAGACTAGAGTCTTGTGAGTGGCTAAGGCGACGGATTAGAGTTTATCCGCTGCAAATGTTCCCCGCTACGATAGTCTGACTTGCATCAGCATAAATGCCAGTCACGACTCACGCTGTTGTTTTGTTCTGCTACAAATTGAATGTCTGTTCCATCACGAACTATGATTAGTTATTAAAATGTATTCCTTTTGTTTTCCAGTATCACAAGACCAGAGGAACCATCTCCAGACAGGCTTGTTTTAACTTTATTAGTAGTCGTACTGTGAGTTCTTTCTTATGGTTTTCCCGCTCTCTGGCTGTAAGATTCGAGCTGTATATAAAGCTGTTATATCCATCAACCGATTCAATGGAGTCAACACTTCGTTTCTAAAAGGTTCCTTCTGGATATCATGAAGAAAGACGAGAAGTCTACAATTTTGGAATCTGGACCCGGACGGCTGGTAATATTTATACCGTTCGGTGAGTTCCACTATAACCACTCTGTCTCGATTATCCTCCTTCACATAGCATAATTTTGCAGTCATCTCTTGCTTTAACACGCCCATAACCAAGGCATGTTCGTTCGGTCGTTGTGCAAACGGAACGACGGGGTCTTGCAGTAAATTCATGTATTTGGGTCCCCTTTTTTTTGAAGCTCTTGACCAGATGAGTGTTAAGTGCTATTTAGTCGAGGTGTCCACCCCAAGGCGAAGAAATATTCAGCGCATTGAATGCTGTTACTAAGCCCATGACTAGTTATCCGTCACAACTGACTCATGTTTGCCGTAGTTGCTTCACTTTAGTGACACAGTTGGAAGACCTCGAAAGTTGGGCTCTGATGCGGCCAAGATTACACATGCCATCAGATCCAGCTTACGCTAGTAACAGTCCGGCAGATACTATATTGAACCTCGTGATGCGAGTCGTTATAAATAGTGGCATCAGTTCATCTTCGTCTTCGTTCTGTTCCGATCGCATTAGGTGGAGTCTACTTGCCTCAATTGAGGAATTCATGTCATCGCTACGCCGGTCAGAGGCACATGCCTCGCAACAGGAACGCGTGACACTATTGGATTTACTATCGCGTTGACCCTCACACAATGATATTACGTAGGATTATCACCTCTAGGCTTTGGTCGCCAAGTTTGAGATGATGGCTATTACTTTGTGCGGGGAGATCTTCAATAACGGCTACGGTAGGGAATCTTTGGCAAGTTGAGCTCAATGAAAAGGCTAATATTGGGATAGGTTCCAAAATAGTTTCTATAATGTATCAAATACCCCTGTGCAACCCAAGAGGCTTCAGAATTGGCTCTCCGTTCACGTCGAAATAAACGGGCTCGCTAAGCCTGAAAGAGTGTTGCAAAGCGCACGCGATCTTTCCTGCCTCGTAGGCATCGTTAGGTGAGCAAGATAAAGGTAAGTCCTCGAGGACGGCTGTGGCAAACTCTGCGATGTCATTGATAAACGTCTTATCATAGAGAGCGAAAGCATCTGGGGTCGAGGTCGTACGGACACCATACTCGTCACGTATTTCGACACGATTCAGAGTTGAGTTCCCGTTGATTACTGAGTGTCCTTTAGTGCCGCAAACCCGAGTAGAGGCCTCAAAGCCATTAGTTATAGTGCGGCTTAAGCGAATTTGGAGGACTTTGCCATTAGTGAACTCGACTAAGCCCCACGCGTTATCAGCATCGCCGAACTTGGCGAGCGCGCCGTAAACAGCTTGTTGACCGAACGCAATCACGCGGTTGACCTGCTTCTTTGGGTTCGGTATATTCTGGTCAACATCCAGGAAGTACCGGCCAGCATCGACCTTTATCTAAGTTAGCACGAAACTACTAGCTGTCTCGATTCAGCTACTGACAAGATGAATACCGGCATCAACAAAGATGCCACCTGATTGCTCAGAGAATGTGACGTAGAAAGCTGTGATACTGTCAGATTTAGTTGTTCGTGGTGCGCCGGTGGCTTTCGTAGGATACTTACCATTCTTGTCCTGTGGGTCAAGGCATGAAGCTTCTACTGCATGAATGTCTCCCAGCTGACCGTCGTGGATCATTTGTTTTGTAGTACGATATGATTCGTCATCTATCATGAATTAGTTCCATAAGAACCTCGAGCCCATAAGTAACACTCACATCGGCGCGAGAAGGGGAGCAAGAATTTGAGGTGAGGATTAGCAGCAGCCTTGGCCACAACCTCTTGTGTAGTGATAATGTCCACAGAGATGGGCTTTTCACACATTACATGCTATAGCGACTCTTAGCGTTTTCTCTAGGGAGTGTAAAGCTCAGAAACGTACGAGTCCCGAGTCAAGAGCGAGACAGATCAGGGGAGCATGTGTAGCAGTTGCTGTAGAGATCAGAACAGCGGATGCACCACTATTTTTCATGCAGTCCTCCGGAGTTGCGAAGAATTTGATAGAAGGCGGAAGATTGGCAGCAGCCCATTCGTTTGCGCCTGGTTTGGTGTCGCATACTGCAACAAGCTCGACGCGTGGTTGTTGAAAGGCTAGGATTTTCGCACGAAGAGCCCCGAGACGGCCCAGGCCAATGAGGCAGAGCTTAAGGCGAGGTTGGGCGGTCATGATAGCGACGGGCGTCTAGAGGATGATGATGAACAATGAAAGGATTCTGTCCCACGAGGAATATCCTCAAAAAAATGCTGGCTTGATCCAAAGATATGTAGTTTCATGGAGTTGCTCGTCGTCGGGTCCGATGTCAATGATACGGACAGGATTTCCGATCGGGGTCTCCACATTTCGAAACTCTGACAGCAATTCTGTCCGAGGCAATTTTTCCCGCAGCAATTCTCCCCGCTGCAACTCTCCCCGCTGCAACTCTCTCTGCTGCAACTCTCCCCGCAGTAATTCTCCCCGCGGCAATTCTCCCCACATCAATTCTCCACGAAAAAGTCCTCCCGAAGCGTGGAGACCTGATCGACCGTGTTCTCGCCCTTGGCCCGTAAAAACATGATAGAGCACTTTTGACACTTGTCCCTCACATAGGGTTAAGTCTGACGTAGTCGTATTCCAAAGAGGCGATGGGGATGGAGTAAGTGTGTTTCAGGGGCGGGGCTTGTTGTCTCCTCGCTTTCGACCCATCGGACTGTTAGTGATATAACCTTGATGTGTTCTTCACTGACATCCTTTTATCCTTTGTAGGATTACTTGTCTCTGCTTGAACAGACCTTATTACCTTCAATCTTGTATACACCCACCACCATGTCGACACCGAGTTCTTTCAATCTCAACACTGGGGCGAAGATTCCCGCCATTGGTCTTGGTTCGTCACTCAGCTGAATTTTCGATTAGGGACCGTTAACTAAGAGGATAGGAACCTGGAAGTCCGAGCCTGGAGAGGTGCGCAAAGCAGTTGCGTACGCCTTGCAGGATGGTTACTGTCACATCGATGCAGCTCTGTAAGCGGACTCTCGCATCTAGTTAGGTGCAATTTACTGACGTCCTTTAGGATCTATGGCAACGAGAATGAGGTCGGCCAGGGAATCAAGGACAGCGGTCTGCCGCGAGAAGACATCTTTATCACCAGCAAGCTGTGGAACACACACCATCCCAACGCCAAAGAGGGGCTACAAAAGACCCTTGACGCCCTCGGCACCGATTATCTCGATCTCTACGTAGGTTCTCAGGCGATGCGTGAGACTTCAAATGCACCAACTGACACCATACCAGCTTATTCACTGGCCCGTCCGTCTTGTCCCCGTAAGTGACATTATAATCTTGGTACCCTTCATGGCGTCTAATTTCGTGTTAGAATGAGAGCAGCGAACTTCTCCCTGTTAACCCGGACGGAACTCGGTCCGTTGATAGATCATGGGACCAGAGTGAAACGTGGCGACAGATGGAAGAGATCTACTTTTCTGGC
>JAPERM010000399.1:0-15957 GCA_030411635.1 Fusarium sp. MBC 119 | reverse complement strand
ATATAAATACTGTATTATATTAATAGGTATCTATAAGTATTAGAATACACTAGGAAATCTCAAAGAGAGATATTAAAAATATAGTTAAGTAGGAAATTCTAGATTCAAAGACTGTTTATGTACGCGGATGGTTAAAATAGTATTTGTTTTAAGGTAGTTCTATAGTAAAAAGCTGAATTGCAAAAGAGAACTAGAAGACTCTGTATACTTGACATCACTCTAATTCAATTATAGTACCTAGTTTAACACTTGATCCATCATACAAAACCGCCTCTACGGGCATCATCCCATAAAACTCAGCCGCCCAACGAGAGTATACCGTCCCGATTTCTCCATCAGAGGTTGAAGAATCAAATATATCCAGCACCCAAAGATAAGCCACAACTCATCACTTTCCCTGCCCCCAGTGTCGCTGTGTTTAGTTCCGATTCTCCCACCTGTAGTCCCCAAAAAGAATTTGTTGCGAACATGCCAACACCAGGACTTGTACAGGATCTTTCGATTCCCAGAGGCTGCATTGAGCACCTGGGAAGATGGGGTCACAGATTCAACTTCTGGTATTCGTAGCTGTGGCTCTTGAACAAAGGCACGAATTACTGCAACTCTTTGTTCATAAGACGGTCTCTCATGACCTCACATCCTCATGTAACTCCGAGGATGCATCCAAGGGAAGAAGAGCGAACCATTCTGATAAGACAGGCCTTGCGCTTATGTCGATGCATGTAACACAAGGGATAAAATCCAAATAATGTCCTTCGACGGAGAGAATCAGTGTTTCCGGACAAATTCGATGCCACGGTAGGACCACATGCATCGCTGCCAGCAAGAGCGCTTATAAGCACCGGATGATCGGTTGGCATCCATGTTGGAAACCTGATTTTTGGCCCAGTCATGGGCGGCTTGCTGGGAAGCCGAAAGAAAACACAAAAAGTTCATGCTATTCATCTCTCTGATATAGAAATCTAATACTTGAGAATGAACAGCAGCCACAGGTAAGTCGTAGTTTATTTCGAAACCTTCTAGACCCTCGTCCCTCGAAACAATTCCTAGAATTCCAATGACTCTGTCTCTAGGCTCAGTCATCTTGAGGTTTGTCACGTCCAGGAACCACTCCATGAGCTCCATCTAGCGGCTCCGTGGCCTTGCCCCACGGGCAATACATTCGTCTCTTATCGAGTAACGTCCCCTTGTATGGTGGCACTTGGCAGCAAGGACATGAAGAATTGTCCCCGTTGCCATATCCACGTTGAGAAGATTTGAAGTTCCACAGCAATCTTGTGCTTTTCGTCGCCATAACTTATATAGTCGTCTCCTATCCTTGCCGCAAAGTCTAGAAGCTGGAGTCCGTTGAATAAGTGTCTTTGGCAATAGACTTGGATAGTAGGTGCCTATATTAGCTCCTGCTGTAGTAATAATCTTCGTCATTATTGGTTTCCAAGTATCTTTGCTACAGGGTGCCAGTGATCGGCGCTGTAATCCTGAATCCGAACGCCATTGTCGAGCGCTTGCAGACTCATGAAGCTGGAATCGGATGGGTATATTTCGTGGTCCATCCAGGCGCAGACACCAGTTGATCTGGAATAAATGGCCCTCATAAGACTGGCGGTATGGAGATTTCCAGCGATAGGGCTGCCTGGTTTGCCGGGCAGTAATGTCAAGAGCCTGATTTCACGCTCCACAGGATTAAGGGGGGCATATTGGAATGATGCAACATTACCGGCTGCCCCTGATGAAGGTGATTCTAGTGATGACTGCATTGATAAAACTGGCTTGAGCAAATTTGTGTCTTTGCAAGTGCTAGGCTGACATGTTCAGAAAAGGCCACTCGAAGTAGAGAGGCGCAGCAAAAAAGTCCTAGACTAATAAATGGAACGTGTGGCGAATTAGAAGCGCTACTAACCAAGAGCGCAAATTGCTTTCAGATACGTTAAGAGAGCCACTAAGAATCCTGCTGCTATTCCCATCGCGGCAACCCTTGCGAAGCATACATAGTTTACCGAGCTCTTCTCCACTATTTCCCTGAAGAACTTAAAGCCTTAAGCAGCTGTTTCATATGTCTATCCGGCCTTACTTGCGGTATTATGAGCTGAAAGTTTTCCAGTTGGTGCGAATGAGGATTTCTGTGTAGGTTGCCGACATAAGGCGCCTAGAAGGGCAAGCTAGTATAAGAAGAGTTTGCGTGGTGAGTACGATATAGTTTACCTATCATTGCTCGTATAGATGACATGGTCCTGCTGCCATTTTCTAGAGAACAAATCCGGTATTGGATAATGTCGATCGCCAGCGCCTCTTCTCCAGAGTCGAGCGCTAGGTCACGGCATTATGCCTGTTATAAAGCCATTCTCAGGCCTGTCGCATTGTAACAACGGCATAACGATAGTGACCCGTCTTTAACGTTCCAAGATCGCGACTCGTTATATTATGCTCATATGGGAGTATAGCCATAGGCTGGGCAACTACCCAAATGCCGATAGTAGAAAGGTTCTTCAGAAGGTCGAGGTGCAGCCATAGGGAGTCGAATCCGTCATAGCGTGGCTTTGTCCCGAAAGACTCGGTAGGCGATGCACATGCAACCATTGCCGACAACACTGGCGACAATGATAACTCCAGATGTTGGCCATACTTGCGGAAGCCTAGGGGTGCAATGGTTGGCTTAGGCCAGCTAGTTGTTGGAGAGGAGGCCTGATAGAACCTGAGAAACATGGCGAGAGAATCAAGGTCTATAAATATGAATGTAACGGACTCGTACGCTGACTTGATACACTCTGGGGTCCTGTGGAAAGTAACGATAGCTCATTCCACCAGACAAGTAGTTCTGTGGCATGAGACATCCGCGATCTTGCACAAAAGCAACACGGATGTGATAGAGCTCGAAGTCTGATTTGAAGATGGCCCGCCTGTAGACAAACATCGCCCTCTTGTTGAAGTGCACCTGACCGACGCTTGAGTCTAGAGTTGGAAAACCTCTGAGGGAAGGAAGTAAAGTACAAAGAAATGCGCAACACGGATCTGAAATACCTAAGACAAATGAGAATAGTTCAATTACACCCTGGGCTATCGTTCGATATAATTTACATATTACCTTTTGAAGTGGCGGACTTGTTGTGGGGTTTTAATTGTGGTGTTGGCCTGCGACCGAGATTTCACCAAGACATTCACGATCATCCCAACCCTGCCCCTACTTACAACACTGATATCCCAGGCCATACGGTCTTCCGTGCGAGTACGCGATCTTAAAGCCTTTACTACAAAGCATAAAAAACAGACTAGATATGTTTACCTGCATTAGTCTTGATATTATACCTTGGGAGCCTTTCAAGAGCTGGTATGTATTTAGTGATGATAGATACCTGACGCCGTTGAGATAGCTGGTTACTAATGAAGAATGTGTATTGATCGAATCGAGAGGTTACGCTTATTTAGGACCCATATAGCTCCAGCCTATTAATTCAGCTAGTTGGTTTAAACACAGTGAGTGGCACAAGGGGCGTATTTTATTTCTGCAGTAGATACAGCAAGCTAATTATTATTTATTCTAAATTCTACTTTCAGAAAGATACTTGTCAGTTTCACTGGGAGAGATGTTGTAAAAAGGACTATTAAACTGAAGATAAGACCTTGTAATTTCAGGGTCCGGAATACGGCGCGATGGCTTGGTCTTATGACAAGCACATTTAAAAGATTAAATAGTGCGTAGCGCTATGACGCGCTATTGGCTTCTAGGCTTTGACAGAACAAGCAAGTAGAGACAGGGGTTAATCACTAGTCCTAAGCTGAAGTCAGGGGTCAATTTTCTCATGCTCGACACTTACGAAAATAATCACCAGTTCTGTAAACCAGATGCGCTGTAATGATTTGGGCTAATATTTGTAAACGCTCAATTGTCATTGTTATTGTGATAAATTTACGTCAATGCCGTGAAAAAGAAGAAAAAATATGAGCATGATCTAACAACTTTAGCGTCGTATTACCTGAAAAAGCACGAGGCGTTTACTAGCTAGGACTGATCTGAACAACCCATTGACTTTGAGTAAATAGTCTCAACTAGAAATAAGGGTCTCGACCGCTCGCTCGGGAAATACCTTTACTGGATCAGGGGCCGAAGCCACCACTCTCCATAGCCGGTATCTTCATAAACGGTCGATATGTCGCTCCCTAGAAATGCTCGCTTTTGCTTCTGCTAAACCTCTCAGGCCCTCTTTTGGCTACCACACTCGTTTGAGTCTCTGAACTCCAAGCCTTTGTCATGCGGTCTACCTTCGCTTTGACGGCCCTGGCCATCTTGGGCAACTTCGATGTCGCCTTGGCCGGCCCGTGCAAGCCTCATCTTACAAACAGTCACACCGAAGCAACGATTACGACAGCGGTCGCAACCACTTCAGAAACTAGCCAGCCTCTCGTCGTCAAGAATGTGGTTAGTAATGGAAATTTTGCTCTCAGAGATCCTACCGACCCAAGCAAAATTCCTGGCTATACTGTCGAAGGCCAGGGTCAGATTGTTGAGAATAAGGGCTACACCGGCGACGGCAGCTCAGAGAAGGGTTGTGTCGAGCTGTCGGCGGGTAACAGCCCTCCTGACCGCAAGCGAGCCCTTGGAAACATCGTTAGCATTTCGCAGCAGCTTGATGATCTCAACATCAAGAAGAAGTACACTGTTCGCTTCTTTTATGCTGTGATAACTGCCAGCAGCATCAACGTCTGCACTCTTAGCGCTTCCATTGCTGGGCATCAATTCTATACGTCGACAATCCTTAGCATTGGAACAGCCATCGACTGGAATACTGTTCTCACGCAAACTGATGTTCCCAATACGCAGGGTGCCTTCTCTGTGTCAGTCAACTGTCCAGTTGGTGGAGTTGCGGCCATTTATGTTGACTCAATCTTCATGTCTAACCAGGTCACTCCTGAGACAATCAATGATGTGTCGATTGATTTTGGTGATGGAAGTAGCCCTGCGACTACAAGCGGTTCACCGGCCGAATCTACGACATCCATTGCACCAAACGTCGAAAGCAGCAATGGACCGTCGACGGAAACTGAGCCGCTCACTGAAGTTCGCAGCTTCACTTCGGACACAGACACTCAGACCAGGGAACATACAAGTGTACCTGGTGTCTCGACTATCTCTAATCCTGTTACTCGGGACCTATCAACAGCATCAGAAGGCGATATCAGCACCGGTGCTTTGGACCAGACTACCAACAGCCTGCACAAACCTACCACCACAAACGAGTTCACTGTCCCGACTCTGGACCCGTCCACAGGATCAGAGAGCCATATTCCCACCCTTACCTTGAACCCAACCACGAGCGCTCTGGACCCTAGTACCGCAAGTGACGTCTCCATTCCAACTTCAAGCTCTGTCCCATCGGGCTCACGCGTCTGCCCGGCTGGCGCTCCACCACCAGGATACTGCACACCCGTCAAGCCAGAAGTAACCCAGTCGGTCTCTTTGCCAGGAATCCCCATCTTCTCTGACAATGATCAACCCACCGCTCCAAGGGCCTGCTGGGCCTATGGCAAACCAAAGTCCGGTACATGGGGCCGTGCGAAGTGGAGCAAGCCTCGTCAGAACTCGATCCCTGACTGTGCATTATTATGCAAACAAGAAGGATCTGCTTGTAAGGCCTTTGCGTTGAATACATTGGGCGGAGAGGTTTCCTGCGAGTTTCTCGGCGACAGACTTGGCGTCGTTGGTATTGACCTAAACAAACAGGGGCAGTCTCTCGTTTGGAATGATTTCGATTGTTTCGAGTGCCATGATTGCGATACCAAGAACCCAGCGGATGTTGAGGCTTCGACTTCGCTCGCGCCATCAATCACATCTCCTCCAGAAATTACGACTAAAGCTGCCGTGACAACTTCTGTTGCTCCCTCTGTTCCAACGTCCTGTCCCAACTGTCATCTACGAAGCTCGCCATCTTCGGATCTTGTCTGTGAGAAAATTGGTAACCTTCGCACCGGTGATCTCGCGCCGTACGCCAACAACGACTTCGATAAAGACACTATGCAGACAACTTCGGAACAGTGCGCGACTATCTGTTTCCAACTGGATGGATGTGCTGCCTCGACATACGATTATGCGCGAAAAAGATGTCTCTTTACCAACACCGCCATTTCAAGCAGCGTGTATCAGGAGGCGCAAAATCAAAACCCTTCTGCGTACATTCTCCCGTGGAGTTCTCGGGGCTGTTGGTCATGTTCCAATGATTGCTCAGTTGAGCACGATACCACCAGCCAAGCTCTCAGCTCTACGGAACATACTGTCGAGCAGACGACACAAACTCCAACACGAACTGAGCCTCCTACAACCTTCATCTCCTCTTACGTCCCAACAACCACAGAGTCTTCCATGCCTCAATGCACGCTCGCTTTGTCTGATGGATGTACTTTCGACCAGAATAACTATGATTACTCTGACTGTAGCAAATCCGGAACTATGAAAAGTACTTTTACGCTCAAGGACGATGAATATCCCTGGCAGGTCGATCTGAACACTTATCAGAACTGTGTGGCTCTTTGCAATCAAATGCCTCACCGCTGCAAGGCTTCCGCATGGGATCAGAACCTACAAAAATGCGTCTTCTCCTCTTCCTCTATGTCCAGTTCCTCATTTACCCCCGGTAATGATGACGGCTCTCAGAACTGGAGTGACCAGAGTTGCTTTTTATGTTTCTGCCATGACCAAGATCGAGACGCATACTCCGCCTCACTGAGAACGGCACTACCTTCGGCGACTTGCGCTCCTAGCATCACAAGCGAAGAAGCCGTTTGCCAGCTCAAGCAGGGTGTCGACAGCGATTTGGTCTGCCAACATCAGGGCTACTTCCCTTGGTCATGGGACGAGGCACCTTCCAAGTTCCCCAATCAGGACTCTGAGGAGAGATGTGCAGCGCTTTGCAATTCAAACCCCGAGTGTGTCTCGTCGGGTTGGTCTGAAGAGTATGGCAAGTGCGCGCTGGCAGGTTTCGAACTCAAGTATATCAATTGGCAGCAGTCTGGTAGTACGAAGTTGAGCTGGAGTGACAAGGGCTGTTGGGATTGTTCTGACTGTATTAAGAGTCAGAAATGGCGTATAATTAATTAAGGGCTGATCCTGATTGGCGATAGTAGAAGAGATTTCGCGGAGAATATACATTTAAAAGCTAAATATTACTTGAATAAGCCATACTTATATATCCAATAACTTATCCTACAGGTATTTCCCCAGGCATTCAATACAGGCATCAAAGCTCCATTGGGTCTTCCTTTGCTCGCATCTCTTTGGTGAGGCCATGCATGATCTTCCCTTTTCTCGCGTTTTGATGCTCCCAGTCGTCCGCCGCGTCTAATTTTGCTTCTTGACTGCCTGAACACTGCTCAAGTCACCTGTTCCATTGGTAAAGAACAGGAAATGCAGTCGAACCAAAGTCAAGAAGACGTAGGATCCACCACAGCCCCAGTCATCCGAAGTCCAAGTTCCTGGCCCAGCTCTACCTTGGCGCAACATGGCAGAGCCGACTCCGCTTATGCCGGCCAGGTCGGACAGCAACAATGCAAACTGTAGAATCCTCCATGTCGTGATGTCTTTTGAATATCGAGGAATTGCAGCGGAAAGAAAAGCAACTGCTAATGCAAGACCGCCGCTCTGGTGGAAGAGAAAGACTTGATCCGGATCGTACTTTGAGTTGGGGGCCATTGAGGTGACAGCACCAACTGGATCAATGAAGTTCAAATATGCTCCTCCAAGGGCGATGATCGGATCAATCCATTTGAAGAAGAAGGTGTAGAACCTGAAGGTTTTGCTGTCGGTGGTTGCCATTTTGCTAGCTGAAGTGGTGTGAGCAAGTTGTTATGAAAAAGAAGATTTCTTAAGTAGACAGATGAAGTGCGTAGAATGATTGTTTGTCTCATCACAAATTCGGGACACTTGAATACCTTATATATTGAATGAGCACGCCTAGGCTGTAAGCTAAATACGATGTGAAGTAATATTCGGAAAGTGGCTAATAGTCCGTCGGATCAATTATGGCTGCCTGGGACTTCCGGTAATTTCCAAAAGTCCGTTAAGATGTAAGATTTCAATAAGCTAATCGCGCTCTGGGTTAGGAGATCTTCAACGACAGCAAATAACGGGGACGGGGATAATGAAAGTCCGACTTTGTTTGACGCCTCAACGGATTTAGCTAGAGCCCCTTACGAAAATAGACTTAGACTCGTCTGAGTCTTAAGCTAGCTGTGGTTAGTTTCATGAGATCTTACGGTATTACTACCCTGTGCTTACACCGTATGTACTCCAATAATTTCGGCATTGCCTGTACCAACCAACACCAGCCTGCATCAGAGTCTATGGTATTACATTCATCCCTGCACAGATCGCGTGATTATCCTCAAGTTCGTCTCCCCGATGGTAAGCTTTGGACCACGCAGCGCAATGTGTCTTGTCAGCCGAATCTATTTATGCCTAGCTCAATCGAAACAAATGCCTCTTGGAAGAAATAGCCTTGAGGATCTTGACTTGAATCCCCCGCCTCATCTGAACTCTGACAATCGATACCTATCAAGGCCTTTATTCAATGTCAACCAGGTTTCTCATTAGACTGCATCGTACGAAGTCAAATTCTCGTCTTTCATAATGACAGCCGGTCCCAATCGACACTCTGTGAGGTTCAGGTTTCGGAATACCGACATGACACCTTGTCTCTACCGCGACGTCAGAACTTCCAATCTTGCCTGACGCCGAGCAATATTCCAAGTGCAAGGTCCGATGAATACCAGAGAGGGTCGCCGCTATCTTCTTGTTAGGGTTTGTTAGGGTTTGTTATCCTCAATGGTTGAAACAATTCGCTTGGCAACACATGCGACCTGCGCCACGTCTGGCCGGGCTGCTTTTCGAGCACCAGTATGTTCTACGTCTCCTACGTTGTATATATTCTCGAACTGATTAGCATCGAGGTGAAGTTTAGATTCTACTAGGTAACATCTGTCGGGATTAATAATAGTCTCCAGTCAGTTCATCAAGAAATTCTGCAGTTGTTACTCGCCTTACGGGCGGGAAGTAAAATGCTCGAAATATCAACAGCCTTGAGTTACAATATATACTCAAGCCTCACTTCGAAATGCATTAAAGACTAGGACGGTACATTCAAGAGAGGCTTCATCACGCTTAGGGCGTTACTGATGATGCAGAACTTATGCGAGCATCGCAGATACATTTTGTCTTTTGATTTTGTTGAGGTTTCAGATCCTGATATGCGGTCGACGAGATATTGCGGGGTTGTCCACCGGTCTTTGTCACAGCACTCATCTCGATTTCGGTATGTTTCACTTAAAATATAGTGATGTCTTACCTTTTTGTTCCATACATGCAGTTCAGCCAGCCGCAGTCCAACCCCGCTTCACGAGATACCGAGACTTACTTTGCTATGTAGCCATCAATCTATGACTACTCGAGGCTTTAATTTGAGTTATTCTTACCGTAGCCTCCTGCTTTGTCGGGGGTTGAGTAGAAGGCTCGGTTTGTCATATCAGATAACCCAGAATAAGTTCACTGCTCTAACTAATTCAAGTGAGTTATAGACATCGTTATCTATTTTTCATGGCTTTGAAACAATGGTTCTGAACTCAGCCCTCACATTATTTCCCGTAACGTCTAGATGCATCGGGTGGGTTGTTGACTAGACCCAGATTGTGTGTTCAAGTGTGTGGTGCGGGGAAGCAAATGGGAATTTCAGCCAGCCACAAAGCGTATACTAGACATATGGACTCAGCCTCCAGCGATAGGAACTACTGGCTGCTGCAGCTTTAGAATACGGGTCGGGACGTGATAGAACGAGTCTCGACACAAGCATTCGCGGAATGGCTGCCGGAAACGCATCCAGTAGGCCAGTCATGAGATCAACCTGTTGTCTCACCATCCTTTCCCCTCGGTGGCTGCGATAGTGCCCAAGCACATATCACATTTATGTTTTAACGTATTGTAAAAGTGCAGAGTATTACGAAAATATTGATTGCCACATGAGACACGATATCCAGGCCAGCGTGTGATTCGATGCTAGACGGACTAGACACTTCATTTACATCTTGGCTTAAATCATGATGCACACCGGTGGAATCGCGCAGTCAATAATCACGCCACAATTGGTTCCCTACTGAACGCCACTCAAAGGTGAGAGACAATGACGTCGAGTAAAGATGAGAGATCAACTAAGAGCTTGAACTGAGAGTAGTCTCCGCCCGAACACATTCATCGATATGGTTACAAGTCTTCTCTATTGTGTGGGGAAAGTCATCTCAAAGGAAGCGTTCCGCCCTATACGTATATAAGGCCACTCCTCTGACAGCTTTATTAATTCTTCATCCTCTATCACTCATAACACCAAGTACTGAACCTTCGAAATGTCTGCCTTCCAACCGTTTCGCCCTGCCCAGCCCACTGGACCCTATCCCATCAAGGGCATAACCCTTGAGGATGGTGGTAAGATGTCAACTTCTCCCCGCGTGGCAAGTGTTAGACTTAACCAGGCACCTAGAAAACCCTGGAATCCGTCGAGAACTAAGAGAGGTCAAGGAGGACCCAAAACTATGGGACCTCTACCTTCTTGGCCTCTGGCAGTTCCAGCTTGTTCCTGAGAAGGACCAGTTGTCGTATTTCCAGATTGCTGGTGAGTCTCAACATGTCCCAACCATCGCGTGACAAAACTTACTAGTCTCTAGGCATTCATGGACGCCCCTATCAGGGATGGCCTATCAATGACCCCAACCTAGACAAGATACAGAAAGTCAAGAATGCTGGGTTTTGTACCCACACTTCCATCTTGTTTCTCACGTGGCATCGGCCATACATGGCTCTCTTCGAGGTATAGAAGTAAAGTCCTGGGGTCGCATTAATAGATCGCTCACACTCATCCAGTCCATCCTTCGCGAAGCTATGATCTTTGTAGCGGAACAATTCACCGATGAAGAAGGCAGAGATGAGTATCGGAAACTCGCCAAGTCTTTCAGAATGCCATACTGGGGTATGAGTCGTGTCTAAATCCAACGCTTAAGGCCATTTGCTAACAGCTTGCTTTCTAGACTGGGCTCGTGAAGACCTTCCTGTCTTTCCTCTCGAAGCGACTGAGGAGAAACTGGTTGAAGTCACAATGCCAAAGAAAATGAGGGAGCACTATTCGGACCTGGGGAAATCAGGCCAAAATGTCAAAATCCCTAACCCGTTGTTTCGATATGAGTTTCCTAAAGATACTAGCAGAGATCTCAAGGTAATCAAACTTTTCAAACTCCATTTACTCGCGCCATGTTGCAGAACACACTCCTTTCTCATCGTACTAACTCATTCATTATGTGTAGATCAATGGACTGGGAACGACAACTCGATGGGACCGTGCAGGTGCAGAGCCTCTCCAGCAGAAAGGGCTTCTCATGCGCAACATTACCCCATTCAGCCGGGAGGTCAACCAAGACTTACCAGTTGAGGGTAACTTGCGGGAAAGAGTGGTTTATCTCCTCAAATCCTACGAGCTCTTTGATCAAGTCAGCCACAACCGCTGGGACCCGAATCGTGTGCCAAACACTCGTGCTCGTGACCCTGAGGTCTCCAGTCTGGGGTTCGGTAGTATCGAAGATATTCATAACGCTGTCCATGGTCTGGTAGGAGGAGACGATGGACACATGAGCCACATCGACAGATCTGCCTTTGACCCGGTCTTTTGGCTGCATCACACGTCAGTATTGTTTCAGCTGGCGTATGATCGTCGTGCTAATCTTTCTTCAGTAATATCGATCGTATCGTCTCTATCTGGGAAGGCCTTCATGCCAACATCAAAAAGCCGGAGACCTGGGTCACTACCAAGGAGTCTGGCAGCAACACTTGGGTGACTCCATCGGGCAACATGGAAGGTCTCAACACACCACTTGTGCCATTTTACAAGGACAACACAAACTTCTGGACTTCTAATGACGTTCGGTCGACCATTGACTTCGGTTATGCGTATCCAGAGACCCAATCATGGGACTTCAAAGATAAGCCCGACGAATATCGTAAGGATATTTACCGGCAACTCGATTCCCTCTACTCGACCGGATCTCTGGGAACTATGATGATGTCCAGCAGGTCAGGAAATCAGCAGCCGGAGAATGAGCTTAAGGAGCGGGCCAAGAGATTGGCAAAGATCACTGCAGCTGACGCACCCAACACCACAGCCACGGCGTTGTCTGTAGTTGGCCCCAGTGACTCGCAATTGGCTTCAATTATCCCGCCGTTGGATGTACCCAATGTCGAAGTCCCTAGTGGCCGTTCTCTCACTAAGCTAGTCAAGGACAACACCTATCTGGAGTGGCTTGTCAACATCAAAGCCGTGAAGCATTGTCAAGCGGTAGGCGGGCACTATCAGATACATGTTTTCTTGGGCGAAAAGGTGCCGGAGGACGAGCCAACAGCTCTTTACACTGTCTCCCCGTTCCACGTCGGTACCTTCAATCCTCTGGGTCAGTCTGATGACACTGCATGTGGTAAATGTCAACAAGACCAGGAGGCTGGTACCGAGATCACTGGGCAGATCCCACTCACAATTGCATTAACTGAACGCTACTTTGCAGGTGAGCTGGGCAGTTTGGGAGAACATGACGTCCAGGAATATCTCAAGAAAAACCTCCATTGGGAAGTTGTTGATCATCAAGGTGTCAGGCGCAAGAACCATCGAGGCTTGGTTACAGGTTTGCGTGTTGGTGTTGTCAGTAACCTCGTTACACTACCCGCGAATGACCAAGGGTTTCCTCGCTATTCACAGAATATCACCATCTATCCAGAGATCACTACGAAGGAGTCTGGAGACAAGGGTCGGGCAGAAGAAACTGGTATTACCAAGCAAAACCTTTACTTTAATTAGTTTTATGATATGGCCAGAATGGAGGAGGTTTGAGGTGTGAGCTGAGCTGACCGCTTCAACTGCAAGCCAAGACTGCCACAACGAGGTTAGATAGTGAAAACGAACAATATCAAGAGAATTATCGGGTTCGAAATCAGAGTCTTTCGTCCGAGATCCCGACATCGACACCCAATTCCACGCTAAATACCGAGCCGTCGCTGTTCCCACTGTAAGTATAACCACAGTTTCCATTGCCAACCACATATCCAGCACCAGTATCAAAGCCCTTTTTAGATGTGAAATAGTTAGGGTTGTTAATCTGCGACTCGCAGGTTTCGCCAGCGTGATAGATAAGGGAGCATGTGCTGTTCCTAGCGCGATAGGTCCAAGTCTCGCAGCTATCGAACTGCTGGCAAGCATCACAGCACGCCACCGCAGAGCCAGCTCCCGTTACGACCGTCTGAAAGTCAGAAGAACTACCGGGGCCATCAGTAGCGACGTTGCTAACGTAATAACCCACGTCTCCACTGCTGTTGAAGTTTGGACCGAGCATATTATCTTCGCTGCATGCAGCATAGATGGTAGGTCCCGGCAAGATCTTCGTCTTAGTGGTGGTAGCAGAACTGGTGGAGGTCCTCCAGGTGGTTGACGAAATATTGACTCTCAGTGTTAAAGTGAAGGTATGAGATATGGAAACGCCACTGGGAATAAGAGTGGTAGTGGTGGAGATGGTTTTGGTTGTGGTGGTACTCTTCAGAGTGGAAATAGTTGTGGTAAACGGGTTGCCAGTCTTCCAAACAGTCTGGGTTGTGGTGTTGGGAAGCAGCTTGGTGCCTATTTAAAATAATTAGTACATGATGATATTTCATTACGTCTTGAATGGCAATACGTACAGTCCACTTGAGAAGGGAAAATAAAGGCCTTGAGACCCTCATTAACCTTGGGACGAGCATGAGGGTTCTTGTCGGCCTTTCCGCGCCTGTTTACATTTTGCTTGGAGGTCAATCCGCGTTTGAGGGGAAGACTGTCGGAGTTGACAGTATCCGAGATGGGCTGGAAGCCCGAGCTGGTTGGGACCTCTGTGGTAGATGTAGAGGTTTCGGTATTCGTTTTTGTGATAGTAGCAGTTGCTGAGGCAGTAACAGTGACAGTTCCGACCTTGAACAACGTAGTTGTGGTGTTGGAGGCACCGGTGGTAGTTTTGTCAGTGACTGTAAAGGTTTTGGTGGCCAACTTTGTGATTGTAAACCAGCGACTAACTTGGTCGGTCACGGTCAGGTTGAGGGTTACAGTAGTTGTTGGTCCTGTCTGCATGGTCTCCGTAGTAGTATCAGTCTCCACAGAAGAGACCGAAGTGGTACCCATTTCGGTTCGGCAGATTAGTGAAGAAACGCCATTGCCATCGGCTGCTAAACCAAATGCTACCAACAGTGGTAGAAGGGCTGCGTAGAAAATGGTTGTCTTCATGATGAAGGTTGTAAGGGCTAAGGCTGGTCTTGCAAGGAGTAGAGGAATAAAGTGATGAGTTGCTGGTTGAATCGGAGAGATCAGATGCCCAGACAAGGTCCGATTTATACAACCTAGTTCTTCGATACACAATCCAAATTTGACTATTATCTGACTCTAACTCCGACCCTTGGTGTTTGCCGATTTTCCGAAGGGCTCAGGTTACCACCAAAGTTTCGGGTGTAGCCGTGTAATGCAAATCTGAAAATGGCCAGGCATATGTTCTGGACGCGATCCTGAAGATTATTAGCGCCCAAAACCAAGTAAAGTTAAGCTGTTTAATGGCCCGCTACTACAGGCGGCCGCAACTAGCTGGTCGTACGTATCAAGAAAAGGGAATTTAACGGCTGTGGCGTTATCCGGACCCTCTGTACTGCCTAAACACAAGAATGTAGATGGTGGAGATTCCATGTTAGTTCCATACCTCCCACTCCCCCATGGCTTTTGTTTGGTCAGCCACAACCCCAGAAGTCCATGTTAACGCAACTCAAAAATAGACCGAGAACTTGACAAGCCTAAAGGTCAAAGTATTGACTCATTGTAAGCATCAATGATTGAATAATTTCTAAGTGGTATTATTTGCCGTGCTAAAAAGACCACTTATAGGGAGGACCTTATAACGATCGTTTAGTGTATCCCTATGTCTTACTCTTTTCTTGTGGTAAGATGGGTGTACGAAACACTCAATGGCTTATAAAATCGTATAATCGAGCATTCTTCCTACTAATTAGTACAAGGTCAGTAACTACTCGACGTCATTGTCTTCTTCGGACAGAGTCAGTCTCGGAAGTTGATGACAAGCTTTGTACCTTGCATTGTCTGAGTTGAGGCTTGAAACAGTAACGCCACATCTGCGGCAGGTATAAGTTCAAACAAGCACGCCGGCATTTTCGGCAGTGGTGGCGTAAATATATGTTCACGTCGTGTGAAGAGATTTGTAATTCAAGGCTTTGAGACTTATCTATCAAGTGGTCAGTTTCAGTTCCAGCAATAATGCTCAAGTTGTGCAAAGCTGCCCCGACGGCTACCGGCACACGTGTGGCACTCAGAGAATCACCTTAGCTCAGCCATACATGCCAACGAGCGGATGAAGTCATCAACAGCCGAAACTACCAACACTTCAAAACAACCTGTTTCTTCTTATATGCCCCAGCTGTTGCTAAAACCAAGCAGGCACTTCGGACTCGACCTGCAAGAGAAATACCACTCGGCCCAAAGTCACGTCTAAATTGGCCATCGTCACAACCTCTTCAGTGAAGACGGTCAAAACCTGCGATATTAGCTGTCGACAGAATCTCTAATGCTTCAGCTTTAGCTATAACGAAGATAGGTTATACTAGCTATATAGTAAGAATCTCAGGAACTTAAAGACAACCCCTAGGAAAGACACAGTTAACCTCCCTGTTTTATGATAGGAAGCGTTTCACCTACAGTATATATATATATAATCCTTACTCAATATCTCGAAGAGATAGATCAAGGCCACACATCTAAAAGACACAGTTTTCTTTAACACAAAAAGGTATCATAAGCAATTAACCTAGAACGGTCTAGTTTATTCCCATAGAAATCCCAACTGCCACAAGATGGGATATATCAAAGCTAG
>JAPERM010000396.1:0-27070 GCA_030411635.1 Fusarium sp. MBC 119 | reverse complement strand
TTAATAATATAATCTTTATTATCATCAAGAAGGAGCCTTTACTCCAAGAAAGAGCTAGTGATATAACACACTAGCCGTAATCAATCCTGATACTTTTAAGCGATAAAAATCTCACACTGTGCCTCTGAACTCAGAAGAATGCGATTATGCCTAATCTTAGCTGGGGAGGACTTTTGCAAATCGTGCGGCTAGTAAGGAGGTTTCTATCGCCCTTCAGCTTGAAAGAGGAAAAGGATCAGGGGCGAGGCCCAATCCTTCAAAGTGTTTCTACGTTAGGTATCAGTATGCAAGCCATATCAGTTTAATGAGCGCCGTGTCCCTTTCCAGCAAACGATTTGGAGCTGATGTGAAACATAACACGTAGGTAATATCAGATGCGGCCGAATGATGAAAAGACGTGGCGAACTATACCAATGAAGTGAAAACAGCCACAGGGAGAACTTTTCCAATGCCTTTTATTTGCTTGCTGTGAACTATGAGGAACCAAGATGGCCAATCCGAGAGTCCTTAGAATGAAGTATTCCGCTCACATGCCAGTACAAAACAATTAATATCACAATTTTGTTTCAGACGATCCAAGTTGACGCTTCATGGCTTTCGCCACTTTAGCTACAAGCCTCTTATGGAAGATGCCGACCTGAGTGGAATCCCAAAACACTCAGCTTGACAGGGTGCTTCGGGAGGCGCGGCACATGCGATCCTGGTTTTCCTTTTTCAAGGTATCAACAAGGCCGAAGATAGCTTTCTCCACTATCCTTAGTTACGACTCCTTTGCATCATTGAATCTCAGCTGGGCTTAGGAAGGTGGCAACTGATGTGGAGTCTGAGTGAGCACATGGACTCACTGCGTTTATACGCATTGTCTATCTGCAAACAGGTTTTGCCTTGCTACCGATATTGTGTATCTGGGGGTTAAGGATTGGTTTATGTTATTCCATGCTGAACACCTCTGACTCGAACTTTCCGGGAATCGCTATGGATGCTAACATTTCATTTCGCTCCAAACTCCAGCTGGGCACCAGAGTAATCCATCCTTCAGCCAATTTCAAATACGCAACAGGTGGCTAGCTGAGGCGCCTAGTCCCCGCCCCAATTGGTGGAGCCCAGAACGTACGTTTGGTTCCTGCTTCTTGAAATCGAGTTACCTGACTATGCAATGTGATAAACTATGTGATGGGACTAAGACAAGGCTATGCCACATCTTTCGATTTCTTTCTGCACCGCTCGATCGATGCAGTTGATATTTGAGCCAACCGATATACTCCTATGACCATTCTGGGAGGGGCGTCCGAGTCAGTCCAACGCCACAATTCACTAAGATCCTACCAGGGCCTCTAAATCACAAACATGTGCTATGATTAATGAGGCCTAGCGCCGGCGTAACAGAGAGAGCTGAATGATAGCCCAGCGACTATTGTGTGACTCGCATGCTGAACTGAGTCAATATCTTCCCTTTTTGTCATCCGTTAGCACACATGGCTTCGTTCTTTCTGTTTTCGGATGGCATGCATGTCTTAATCGGTGGGCCGCTTGAAACTACCCCAGAAAGTTTACTACTACACAGGACGTACAAGAAGCTCCTAGTTCAATCTAGCATCTGTTAGGAAGCTGTTTGTCCGAAAGTATCCTGCATTACGGGAAGTCGACATGCTTTCAGCTGGACAATAGTACCTACTGAAACACTAACTCCTCAATACGATCACTTCCTCATCACACTTTAATATGTAGCTCTCAAACGTGCTGGACAGATAAATTTCTCGTTACTTCGCAAAAGTGTACTAGTGGCGAATGGGCGTTGGAATGAGTGAATATCTCGTAGTTGGACATGGTTGCGCAATTGCGTAATTGATTGCCATTCTGTTTGTAGGCTGCAACCTCTGCAACCTCTACAAGTAGCGTAGGTCATTGAGTGTGAGACATTGTTATTTGATTTTTCGTAGGTACATAGATCACTCGGTCTGGTCTCCAATATGGTGAAGATATACGCCCAGGAGTCAAAAATGGCATAGTTATTGTTGTCACAAATGTGATAATTGTCGTGAGGCTGGCTGAGTAAGAAAATCCACTAGAAGGAATATGTGGCTCAGAAGTTGAGAGCCAGAGGTTTCTCTGAATGAGTCAAAGATCTGGGAAAAGTGCACACTGACGCTTCTGAGGGAGTCCTCTACCAAGAAACATCCCTCATGTATATAAGAGCCACTTCCTTCCATGCATTCAGAGATTCATTGCAACACTCTCAAACATCTTTCCTCTCTCAATCCTAATAACTATTTTCAACCATTACACTCTCAGTATATCAACATGTCTACAACATCTTCCAAGCCTGGTCGTGCTGCTGTCTGGAAGCTTCTTCCTCCGGCGAGTAACCACCCTGCTGAATCTTCCATCATTCCCGATGATGGAAGCAAGAGTGGCTCGGAATCTATCATTGGAGAAGACCAGCGCGCTTTGGTCGACTTCAGTGACCTCCAGGAAGGAGGAAAATACCGATGTAAGTAATTCTCTAATCTTAAGCTACATGTCGTGGCTAATCCCTCCTTCAGCCATTGTCAAGATCCAAGCTCGCTTCGAAGGTAAAGGAAAGCCAGTATGGATGATGGGCACTGGCTGGCTTATTCGCCCTGACCTTCTGGTCACTGCTGGTCATGTTGTCTATGACTGGGGTCGACACTATGGAGCAGCGACCCAGATCCGATGCTATATTGGTTACAACGGTCGCGCTTCAGTCAAGACTGCCCAAGTCCAGGCTCGTTACGGAGTCAATGTCGTCACCACTGCTGAGTGGATCGAGGCTGCCAATAACCGCACTCGTGACCTTGCCTTTGTTCAGCTTGATCGAGCCTTCACAGGCAATCTCAGGACTTTTAACTTCGTCAACACTCCACAATCAGGCCACAAGACCCTTCTGGGTGTTGTTGGTTATCCTGGTGACAAGGGCCTCAGAGATATCGACACTGGAGACGAGGAGATGGGTGCTCAAATGTACGAAGAGTATGCCAAGAATGACTACGACATCGAAGCAAGTTCTCGTCATATGGTTGAGTATACCATCTCAACCTTTGGAGGTAAGATACTTCACTGGGCTGTCCCATGGTGTCTATATATCTGATTCTAATGACTCCTTCACTAGGTCAATCTGGTGCTCCTATTCTCCGAAAGGCGAACGGTCAACTTGTCTCAATCGGAACCCATTGTTATGGCGGTGGTGGCACTGACAGCAATTCGGGTAACTCCATCGGTAATGCCTATGGTAATAATTATGAGGCTTTTGTGCGCCTTTTCAGTGTGCCATCTACTTTCGGAGACTATGGTACTGTCCGCACTGTCGACACGCAGGCGCAAGGCCTCAACAACCAACCAACCATCAACATCAGCAACAACAACACTGTTTCTCGTCCGACTGTACGTATAACTACCCTTGTTACCTCCGTGAGGCCAATAAGCTAATCGTATAGAATGGTACCAATGGATACGGACAATTGAATGGAAACAGGGCCATCAAAGCACAGTCAACAGAATCTGGTGAAGAGGGCTTCTTGGACATCTTCAAGAAGGTCGCCAATGTAGGCTCTAAGCTTGTTCCTCTTGCATCCCCCTTCCTCGGCCCCGTTGGTGCGGTCATCGGTCCAGCTGTGGGAGGACTCCTAGGGTCGCTTGCAGAGAGCGGAATATCTGAAAGCCCCGATGTCGAAAGGAACGGTACTGCAGAGCGTGCCATACTTGCAGAGGCTGCATTGCAAGCTGTCCTTGCCTCGGAGCATACTGAAGGCCTTACCGAGGTCGTTGGGAAGATGCAGAACATTTGGCGAACCAACGCTCCAAAGGTTGACCTTCTGGCCCCGGTTATCACTCCAATGGTTACTCAGTGCGGTTCGGGACTGGTCAACCAGAACAAGGGTCCCCGACCCACTCAGAGGCAGGGAGTTCGCTATGATCAGCCCCGCCGTAGCCTGGGAGTAGACTTTTCAGAGAGTTCACTTGGTGGTGAGGAAGCTGCATTTATCCAGGGTCTCATGGGTCCAACACGACAGGTCGCCGGGGAAGAGGGTATCTTCGACTGGCTTGGACCTGTGCTGAAGACTGCGGTCAACGTGGCCAAGCCCATCGCTACTCAGGCCATTGGTGGACTCATCAAAGGCGCTCTGGGAGCCGAGTCTACAGTCTCTGACCCCTCCAGCGAGCACGAGAAGGCTACCAAAGTTCTTCTCCAGCGTGCCGTTATGGCCGATACAGCTCTCCAAGCTTTGATGACTATGCCTTCGCATAAGTTGCAGCAGCTGAAGCCCATTAATTCCGACACAGGCGACACCGAGGGCATCTTCGACTTCATCAAGGATACAGTCCAGAAGCTGGGCCCCATGGCACTCGATACTGCCAAGCAAGCGGCGAAAACTTACCTGCCTCGTCTCATCGATGCTGCCGGCCAGAAGGTGTCATCTAAGCTTGGCTTCCAATCCGAGACCTCGACTGTTACTCATCGACTGTCAAAGAAGGCTTCACTCCTAGATACCCTCAATGGCAATAACAACACGGTAAAGGTGAGCTATGTCCATCATACGACGGCTAGTCCGGCTTTAATAGATATCACTCCTATGATCCGCGCTCGCCAGATGGCCTGGGTGCCATCTGATGAGTGGCAGAAGTGCTGGGACGATAACGATGATGGCCCATGCGTCATGCAGCACTCGCCACCCGACTTTTGAATCATAGGCTAACCAAACACACAGACTGATGCGGAGGGATTCGGAATTTCATTTGGTCCGCTTTCGATTGGCTTCTGAGTAATGACGACGCCATTGCGATGCTTATTGGTATTATTGAGCTGGGTAGTAATCGGGGGCCTGAAGTCTTTCTTTTGTTTTCTTTGCTCAGACGGTGTTTCTAAATTTGTTTGTATTTATATGGTCGCAGCAGGGGTTTTGTTTCGTTCGACGATTTTCCCCGAGCTGAGCCACATAATATCATTCAAGGGTGAGGAATATATTTAGTAATTGCTTATTTAAATCACTTCGAAAGATCCTTAAAACGACGGACCTAGTTAGAACAGTTTGAAAACACTAAGCTTTCTAGTACTCAGACGATTGGCGTCACTTCCATAGTCCTTCCTCCCTGGTTTTCGGAGCCAGGTTGAAAAGTGCGCCAGCATCTAGGCTGCTCTTGTCTGGGTTCAGAAGTGCCGCTCAGACCTGTCTTGATTTCTGCTCGCCCTAGAAAAGTAGAGATTTGGGGCAGACATCAAATCTGACAGTCAAAAGTAACAGCGTGGTATCACGTCTTCCCCAAAAACACTCCCCTTTACAAGTTCGTACAGCAGCCGCAGCCCAACGACACATAAGATAGAAAGGAGATTACAATCGAGGATACGTATTCACGTCTGGCCAGAAAATATGTCAAAGATGCATGCGAATTGGTGTCGACACGGAAGCATGGTCCGAGCTCAAAGAGACTGCTTACGAAATATCGTTACAGCCCTGTCACTTATCGTTACACCCTAGTCGCTTTTGCGGGTGCAAAACCAATGAGAGGAGGGCTTGGAGCGGACGGTATCCTTGCTGGCTCCATATCATCGTGATTTACCAGGAATGAGCCAATAGCGCCAGGGCTTGAGCCGGACGATATCCCGATAGACTCCACAGCGGCGTTCTAAAACAGCTAGATTATCTTGGGCCATGCTTGACTGAACAAATAAGAAATTCCAGTAAATGAACGAATGGATTCGATAAAAACACTAGTCGTGGATAACATTATGTCACAGCGAACAGTGCGGACTTTGTCACATTTTGCAGCGCGGTCAAGTTAACATTTCGTGCTCCCGAGAATTTATTTTGATAATGGGTAAAGTTTTCTTCATATCCTATGTCGCTATGAATTTCAGTTCGTGTTTTGACCTGTCACGCTGCCCGCTTTCTATCTTACCCTAGAGCGTTACGTCGCATCCCTGGGCTGTTTGGTAATAGAGGTTTACCAGATTTGCCAGGCTTTCCATAAGGACTGTTGCACGGGATCCCATCTTGTACCATGTTTGCTTTTTTTCTGTCGGCGTGCTCTATAGAACCAATGACTACTCCACAGCCCTGCCAACGCGTCCATTCTAGCCAATCACTATTTCAGGCTTGAAATCAAGTTCACCCTTTTGCTAGGTCTTGCAAAAAAAGAAGTGGTGAGACGCATACGACGAAAAGGAAAGAGCCTCTCAACCAAGACATCTTGGAAAGCCGAGGAACCTAATAAGTCTCGGCCGGCAGCCGGCGTTTCCTGCAGGAAACCTCTGATTTCGAAGATATTAGTCTTGGCAACGACACTTCCCTACACGATTGCCCATCTGCAGCGACCATATCGTTGGTTAGTCCGGTCACGCATTCTCCGAAGGATACAAAACAAGCGAGGAGTGCATTCCGCGCCGAGGCTAATGGAACGGAGGAGAGAAGGATGTTGGAGCAAATGACGTTTGAGTCTACAGCGACTCCGCGACATTCGAACTCGGACGAAGAGGTGCAACCCGAAATGGGCCGTCCGCAGAGAGACCCAGCCTTATCGGAACGCGAACTCACACGCCTCCGCGTGCAGGCCTATCGTGCCCGCCAACACCTGTCGGGAATACCACAGACTGCACCCGCTCGGTATGATAGCCTTTCACCCCCCCAGATTGATTCGGGAAATCAGTACTCTACTTGGGATACATCATGGCATACTCTGAACGGTCCAACATCTTCGCCTGTCCCTCCGTATCAGGGTGTCGATGCACAAAGGTCACTTTAAGTCCGGCTTCCGAGTTCTCCACGCTACAGCATGTGACTTGTCTTAGATGTCTGATTGAAAGCTTCCTCAGGTTCAGGCTCGCACGATAATCGAGAAAGGGCACAATTCCTCCAAAGTCTATTACCGCCTCTCAACATCATCTTTGACGAGCGTTTTGCCCATGGAGCTGCCAACTACCCACACCGGTGGAAGGAATTTTTTTCTGGGGAGCCTGTTGAGCCTTTATCTTTCCACAAAACCGAAGCTAGTCTGGAACACGGCCAAGTCCGCATAGAATGGCGGTGGGATATCAATAGCATTTGGTTTGGGCCTAAAAGCCTTCAGGCTGTCTGCAAATCCGGCATTTTTTGTTTATTATTAAGCGCAATCTATCCACGTATTAGGTAATCTAGCCGCATAGTCTCGATCTTGCTATCACTCGATGAAGGCTTGTCATGCGTGAAGAAAGATGGGGCCAAATACCAAGAGATTTACGAGTTTTTCTTTTCATACACAAAGTAGTTCACAACTGCTTCCACAGGCTTCTGCTGATCAAGCTTACAGTCAATAATCATGCGTAAAATACTCCAGATTCCTTAGAGACCTTAATCCCATGCTTCAGTTGGCACCGACTATAGTCCGCAGTGAATTATCATGCTTGGCAGGTGTAGAAAAACCCGAGACGGAATCACAGGATTCAGTCTTCCTTTTCAAACTAAGCGCATTAAAAGAACCTGCATATGAAAGGTTGTGTTAAGTTCCATAAAACGCACTAGACGTATTTGCCTTAACCTGCGACAAGTATTCTAGTATGAGGGACGCTCGCGTTCGGCGCATTAGGGAGAGATTATTAGTGCATCGGCAACCCGGTGTCTTGTGACGGAAGTGACAAGATATGTGGCTGACAGTCGCATGGGTGAAGCTCGCGATGGAAAAGCTCTTTTGTCTGCCTGGAGAAAATTTGAGAACCAGAATTGCGGGTGATAGGATCATGACTAACAAGATTGATTAGGATAGCCAATTGTGTAGATATGCTCACACATTTTAAGCATGCGCAACACAATAGTATAACGTTGGTCTTAGTTGACCCCGAATAGACGACTAAATGTTCTGGCAGAGTCTATAATGAAGAACATAGCGATATCTTATGCACGAGATCTGGACAATCTTGTGGTCTCGGCCTAGTTAACATAACTAGCACTAGGCTGCCCGTAGATGGGCTAGTGGAAAGTGGCGAATCTAGAAATCTAGGCGTCTAGACTTCTAGACGTCTAGAGCACTTAGACACCTAGCCCATGATAACTGTTTTACACCGCCGAGGCGTTAAATAACTAGATACTGCTCTAAACCTCGATGTCTGAATACTAAGATTGTGTAGATACCTAAGCCATAAGGATTTCATCAACGGGAGGGTTATTCAGACCAAGGGGTTTATAAATCTAAACATCTAGAAGTCTAGAAGTCTAGAGTACTTAGACACTTAGAGCGTGATAATAAATGACTAAAATTGCTAAGGTTTTCATCAACAGGAAGGCTGTTCAGATCTCGGGGTTAGAAATCGTGAAGACTAGAAATCTAGAAGGCTAGAGATCTAGAAATCTATTGTGGATTCTCGTGAAGTTGGCAGCAGTTAGTGGAGGATTAGCATAAGCTCGAGTTTATTTACGCAGTTATCAGTGGTTAATTCTGCTAAGAGGCCTTGCATTATTATTTCCCCCTCTTGCGTGATGCGATTGAGAGCGAAGAGCCGGAGCCTAGCCGCACATAGTCATGAGCCAGACGCGGCCAATTTCTTGAATATATACGGTAGAAATCTAGAAATCTAAAATCCTAGAAATTCTAGACGTTCTAGGACGATTACCTCATCCGCCAATGGCTCAGTCTCGGCGCCATGCCGGGTCCCGTCCGCCCCACTTTATCCCGATTGCCCCCGGAGGGAGACACTATCATGAAGCTGGGCATCAATGCACCATTCATCTACAGATCGCAACATTGTCTCGAGGCCAAAGTCCGCCCACGGATCCATCACTCGAATGAGCATGGCGACATGATCAGTGCAACACTTGAATTGTCCTGGTGAATGTTGTCGTTTAGACTTGATGGAAAACTTCTCCCTTTCCGAGGCGAGAACTTCCCGCTGGGAAGCTCACCTAGTTCTTGCTAACAAGAACAACTTCAGTGCCATCTGCTTTACTATGTTTCAGCAAGGCCATCTCTCTGTCCACCCCGGACGACATATGGCACTGACAGTGGGCTAGCACGAATGAATCATGAAGGCCAGTTACTGTGACAATGGCGAGCATTTGTAAGTCCACCACATCATTGCATAGGGTAAGTCGACGAGGAGTTGGGATGGATCACACATATTCCCATCATGAGATTCAACCATGCTAAGTACACAGCGAGAATAAAGTCAAATTCGCCAATTACACTACAACTCTTCCACCAGAACGCCTCTAAGCCAACACACAACATACAAAAAGCCAGCTCCACATCCAGTCCCAAGCTGATCTGATATCTCCCACTTAGTGCCAAGTCTATCGTCATTACTTCTCTTTATCAGGGGAACTCTGGTCGCGAGATGAGTCCCGTAAGTCTTCCAGCTGTGTTCGGAGTTGTCCAAGGAAGCTCCCAGTTGACGATCCCTGGTCGTTGTTCCTCACCCAGGTGTTCGCCCGACGCTGCTCTCGATAAAACGAATACATCAGCCGGTCACTTTCAGACAGCGGCTGGTTGGTGGATGTTTCTCCTGTTGTATTGGTGGACTCGTGAGCGACAGTGGGTTGATTAAGTCCCAAGCCCGAAGGGAAAAGGGATTCCGCCGAGGGGTTGCTAATCGTGTGATCGCGAAGTCGGTTAATGGTCTCGCTCATGAGGGGACGGGAATCGGAGCTACGAGACGTTGATTCATCTGGCTGGAAGTTTGCTCGCCCAATGTTCATCTCATTAATGCGGGCTTCGAGGTTCGAAATCAGGAATGACGACCCTTTGTCGGCTGTGGATATCTCTGGTGGCAAGAGGGTAGGAAAACGGCTTTTGACCTCAACGCGCCACCAACCGAGCGTACCAGATAAGGTTCTTGGGTTGTCTAACCACTTCTGAGGGTATGCCTCTTCAAATGCTGGAGCATCTTCCAGAGGGCACTTGGTCATCAAGACCCAATCGTCCTCAACAAAACCTCTCATTCTACCATTATCGCAATGATCGTCAAAGAATCTTCGCAACTGACGCCCTGTTTTGAGGGGACAGGCGTGTTGGTATGGCATGCTTGTGTTCGTCTGGGTAGTGTAAGGATCTGACTGGTATGTTGTCGAAGAGGTCGTTGACGGGAGCGAAGCGAGGAGAGGGAGGATATGGTCAGAATGTAGTTGAAGGAAGGAGATTTGACAACGATGAAGCGCGCAGTCGACAGTGTATATAATCATCACGGTTCATTCACAAAGCTCATAGGCTACAGTTTGCGAAAGGGGAATGAAATAGCTTGATTCACCATCAATGAGTTTCATTCATCCAAAGAACAAAGACATGAGGCAACAACTTCTAGAATCCTGCGCAACAAAGGTACGTCCCCCTTGAAAGAAATATCAAAGCAGTATCACCAGTACAGGTCGTGACCTGTCAGGGAATGACTGCAAACCAGATTCGTTAGCAATACGTAAGACTCTACCGAAATGGTACTCACTGGGTGTTAATTCCAATCATTGCATCCCAAAAGCAATCGCCACAAGTGAATAGGGCTCTCTATAGCCATACTACCATCCCTCTCCCAAGCTAGAGCGTCCATGACATCCTTGGAAGCCTGCAGCCTTCTCGCAGCCGCAAGCTCAGCACCTTGGCGATGACTGTCAGCGCCGTTGAGGTCGCCCACAAGTCGGGCAGCCATTTCATCGAAGCGACCCATCTTCTCAGCCGTCAGATACATCAGAGCTTGGTGGGCATAATGTTTTGTGTCAGGCTCGGGATGAATGGTCGAGGCTCCATCTGAGGTCTCATCCATGGAGGAATCGCCGTCGATCGACTCTGAAGGAGCATATGGAGTGAAACTGGTTGAAGGAAAGTCGAAGGTTCCTGGGAATGTGGCCGGTGGTAGAATAGGACTTGGAACCTCTGCAGCATGTACTGCAAGAACACCTCTCTGCGGTTGTCTCTGTTCTCGCTCGAGGTAGTCAAGCGCCATGTCGAATAGCGCGAAGAGACCTCCCACCTGCTCATCATGAGCATCAAGTCGTTGTTCAAGAGCTTGAAGTGCCCCATGATCATTTCCACCTCGATCCTGAGGACCCTGTTGGCGTCGACGAAGGATTATCCGTCTAGCTGGGGGCGCAGCCGCTCGTACCCCTGCTGGATCCGGACGTGTTGCTCTCGGATCATGCCCTTCAGGGACGTAGCAATGTCCGTCCCAGTCTGGGCGAAGCCAATCGATGGTATAAGATGGCCACTTCCAGATGACCAGATGACGATTGGTGTGTTGTTCTCGCGTCTCCGTTCTGATCAGAATACCTTTCTTCTGAAGGGTTTCTGTGACGAGGGTTTTTAGGTGAGTTTGCGCGCGGATGAGGATCACGTTGCGGTAGCTGAACGGCCGATCGATGATTCCAAGTTCACGCGCTAGCTCCTCCGATCCATGTTGTACCATCTGTTTGGTGGTCATTTGGTATCGAGCCGCGTGGGCCCAAAGGATCTTCTTATCAGCTGGTGGCCATTCTAACTTTTGGCCTGGATCATTTTCGAGCTCCTCCACTAGGTAGCCTCGGAAGTACTTGAAAACATCAGTCAGTGCTTTGCAGCCAAATTCAATATGAACTTACCTCATCATTATCAAGAACCGGCATTATTAAGGACTTAATGGCCGCATTCGCTTTTTACAACGTTACAATAATGAGTGATGGTCCCTAAATGGTGTGAAGAATGCTCGGGTATTCCGTTGGTTGGCGATTCGGCGGTGAGAGGTGAAGGAGGGAAGATAAAAGAACACAGCCAAGATCGACCGCTTTGTGGGAGTCAGTCAATAGTTGTTGTGTTACTGGAGTCTTTGGCGGTCAAGACGGGTATCAAGGCCTCAGTGGCGAGCCTTATGCAAGATGCCGTAGTTTAACATTATCAAAATAGGCAGACACACATGAGAAAAAAACCTCTTTGTTATTTCAGATTCCACCAAGAACTTATTCAAACTTCTTCTTCCGGAACACGATCTATTATCACATTTGCATCTTTTCACATTACCTTACAAAAACACCTCCCATAATTCACCAGCCATGTCCCGTCGAAGCAACGCGGCTCCTTCTGAGTCTTCTTTCGGGGACCAATCGGCTCTAGGCGTCATTGCGGATCCTGCCAATGACAACTGGGATGCCCTGTCTGAACACACAAGGAACAAGATTCATAAATGGGATCGCAAGAAAGACATTGAAGCAGCAGGCCAGACTACTCCGCGCTCTCTTAGTCGCCGCTCACAGCCACCTCAGAGTCCGTTCTCTCCAGCTTCGCCTCAACCGTGCCCCTCAGACGCCCGCGCGGATTTGGACGGGTTCTCTGTCGCTAGCCTCGACACCCACGCCAGCAGAATGCCTCGAGCTCCTCTGGAGCGCACGATCCAGGACGTCGCCGCACAAATCAAAGCCAACCCGTTCCTCCGAGCTAAATACACAGAGACCCTCAAGAAAAACGGTCGGATTGCCGAGGCTGAAAGGGTAGAGGCCTTAGAGTTTTCATGGGAGGCAACCGAATCTAAAGGTATGTAAGCTATCTGCTGGTCACAATAACTGTGCTGATATTCAAAGACAAGGGCAAGGGCGTCAATCGAAACGATGGCATCGTTTCTTCAGAGGTGGTGATGGACCTGCAGAAGCAGCTTCGGAATGCCCTTGAGCAGCGAAACTTTCACTCAATGAAGTGCATGGAATGGGATTATGAGGTCCATCGTATCAGTTCACAAATGCAGACAGGAATTGCTCTGCAGAGCTTGGAAAGAGGCAACAAGTACGGTGAAGGGTCTGCTGGGAAGGGCAATGATACTGATGAGAAGGATCCTTGGGAGGGAACGCGTACCGTTTAACGATAGAACGAACATCGTGCAGGACTCTGCTTCAGTAGTCTAGACATTGTTGAAGCCAGAATGATAACTTTCCTTGCCTTGAGCTCATTTCATGCATGTTCGTGTGATGCGCAATACCAAGCCCGGGAAGCTCTACACTTGTTCTCTGCTCCACGATACCTTCGTTCTCAGTAACGTCCCGGATTGTCGCTTAGAAAGACCGCGTCCCTGCTGAAAGTGGTGCATAATTATATAGGATGTGATCGTTCAAATGCGAGATGTTATATTGGCTGTATTACTGTTGAGAACCCTGCGCGAGGAGTTAAACAACTGTCTGAGATTTACAGCTTGAATATACTGTAGCTTCTAGCTTACCTGGGTGTCCCGAGAACAAACGTCACACTAGGCGCTACAATGCTAATATCGTCTGATCCAATCTAGACGTCTAGATATGTAGATATCTAGAAGAGTTAGAATTTCTAGTTCACATCTCGTAACCAAGTCATGATCGCACATATGGGAGTCATTAAAAGTCCATATCCTCTCGTCATCTTATTGCCAAGCGTACTATATAGCAACACATACAGGCATACAACATACGCCGATAGAAGCTTGAATCAGATACACTTCACACCGCTGGGTTCCACTCGTTTTGGCCGCCCACCACAAGCTAGGTTTCCAGACAATCCAGAGGTCTAGACATCTTAAATATTAGATTTCAAGATATACGATATTACGACCCTTTCTTCTAGTGGTATTATATATTACCAGAAATATGCACCATTTAGTTCCTTTTAAACATCAAGACTCGCGTACCCTCTGTTCCTGAAGCTATACTTTAGGTTTTACCATCTGACCTACTCTGCGTCCAGCGTAGTCTAGACTTCTACATTTCTAGACGTCTAGATTCCCATGATACGCAAGAACACGGCACCATCCATTGTCGTCCTTAGGTATCCCCTATGGAAAGTCTACTTTTCCTCAAATGTTGGGATTGATATACCCTTCGCTGTTCAAACTATCCTAATTACCCACGTCGTTTGACATGGTCCAGGTTTCTACACTTCTAAGGCATCTAGACTCCTAGATGTTCTAAAAGTGTGGATTCCGTACGTACTCAGCACTGGCCAATTGCAAACTTGGCCACTTCATTAGGCCAAGCTGTTCGGCATCTTCTAGACTTCTATAGAATCTAGACGTCTAGATTTCTATACTTCGTAGGCAGACAGCAATGACCATCTATAGCCCCAGATGTCCTCCTGTTGGCATGTCCCATCAATAATCTACGGTTCTAGAGATTCTAGACGTCTAGAATTCTATATTCCCAAATCATATAATACCACCCGCGCTACCTTCGAGCGGTGTACCATCTTGAGCATAACATCGATTATCTGAACTCATCAGGCATCTTCACCAGAATATTCAATTTTTTTTTTCAGAAGGTCTTGAAGATATGGGTTCATGTGAGATCTAGAGATCTAGAAATCTAGAGGGTCTAGGAGTCCGCCCTACACCAAATTTTATCCCCGGGTAGCAACTCAGACCTTATGAGATAAACCTCTCCCACCTAAAGAACACCAATGCCATTCCTATGTTGAGAGCATCATTCAATATTTGTTTTTGCACATCGCCCTTATTGAGTCCCGTGCTTTTGTAAGTCAGATGCATGCATTTTCACAAGTGCAACTTCATCCATAACTCGATGAGATATCACCACTACTTCATTCACCAAGTCATATTCGCTGTGAATGACACTGAATCAATAACAACGAATCATGTCCATTGGTCCAACTCCGACCATAATTCGGTCGAATATGACCACAATTCCAGTCACCACAACATTTTCACTGTGAGTGAGACTGAATGATATGTAAAACCAATTTTGTGCCTACGCGATCTATTCTCGTCCAGCCTCATTCATCCTCAGTGAACCTCCCCTGCTACCCAGCATCATCACCATCAGTCATCCCACTCTTCAGCACCCAATTCACGCTCCTGCGATTCAGCCTCCTCCAACTGCTTCCTCAACTGATCCGCCTTCTTCCTCACCGCCGCCTTCTTTTTCGCCCGAACCTGCTTATCCTTGTTCTCTGCCGCCCTTGCCTTCTTCTTCGGTGCATCCCGATGCTTCTTGTACTACAAGAAGACATCTTTCTCGCTGGCGAAGTGCTCTTTTACAACCGTATCATTCCAGATCAATCGTAACTTGTTGCCATATCCCACTGGCTTAAAGGCTTTATACGCCTTGCTGTTGATAAGCGCAAGTATAGACTTGGCTTTTCGAATAAAGGAGCCTTATATTGTTAGTGTTGTCCATACATATAAGAGGTCGACTTACTTCGGAGACCGTAGGTTAGATCACTCCTATAATTAAAGTTGAGTCCGCACTCCTTCCATAGCGCCTTGACCAAGTCAATGTCGTCATGAATGCGGTCTTTCGGTGTGACCGTATGCTTGTAAAGACGATATATCAATCTCGCCTGAAGCTCATCACAAAGGCGAAGCTTGAAATCACACTTCTTGGTGATCTTCTCAGCGTAGTCGCTAATAGGGACGCCGACGATTTGCTGATGTTGTTAGTATAGGCAGCAAAATCGGTGTGTAAACATACTTCAGGTCCGTTCCTCTCGCAATCCTGGCACATCGTGATTGAAGATGAAGTGATCCCTTGATAGAAGTGTCGCAGGTGTGTAGAGTTTGGGTGAGCGATAGTGTCGGCGAGTGATGGTATGGACGAGTGGTGTATGCTGAGTTCCTGCAAAGAAATGAAGAAGAGATAAGATGGACAGATGGCCAAGATTGAAAACTGGCTGGGCGAAGTTCAATAGAGTAATGACTATCCTTATCTACCTAAAGCAGTCCAATATCCCTGACAGCATCAGGCCCAGATGATCTATCCCCTGCATAACATCTCTCGCCGTATTCGCGTGCATCCTTTCAAGTGGGCCGAGAGTTATTCTCAAAGACACTTATCTGGTGTTGGTGAAAGACATTTCGGTGTTGAATCGTGGCTTGCAGTAGCTGCCGTTGGAGACATGGTGCATACATGCGTATTTTCTTTGATGTTGTCAGGTGTGATTGTGGAGAGCGATGAGCCCCGGACGTTATAATTGATGGTGCGAAACTGGTTCACTGAAGGTTCATAATAGATCAAACCGCAGTAGTTCATCAATAAATTAAACCGTTCTGGTTCATGCAACCGCTCGTTTCCTATTATCCCTGTGAACTTCTGGTACACGATCCGGCACCTTGGCTATGGCACTGGTGCGGGATTGTGTAATTGGACATCTACGTTCGGGGTTCGCCGTCTGGGAAGTACGTACTATAGATGTTTGCAGTGATAAAAATTCTTTGTTGCCATAAGTCTAGAACTCTCTGACAAGCTATGCATGTTTGTCCCATCCCAACATGTTTGTTCCTTGGTGACGTGGCGGTCATCAAGGTCACGAATTACCAGGATTCTCTCAACGATTATCTCCCTCGACCATCCATGTTTAGCGTTTTTCTAGAACCTTTTCTGCAAGTGATTAATCGAAATTACTCATCGATCTTTGGCCTTGTTAATTCCCTGCGATTCTGTACCTTGAGTGCTTGCGGCGATCTCGGAATTGGAGCCTAATGTGGCCGTGTAACAATAACTTTGTTTCGTGACTTTCAGACGCCGGAAATCTTTCACCGACAATCATCCACCGACAACCACTCAGTCTCGGAATCTATCTGCTTCTTCAACTGCAGCTTGGTTACTCCTTTGCATAGCAATCCCCGCATTCTGATTGTGTTTCTGCCTATTCTTTCTATGCAAGCGGCTTGCTCCCATTTCAAATCATCCACCGATGCAAACTCTTAGCGCATTCTTTCTTTCCCGGTCAAGACATCACAAGCTGCGTCGTCCATGATTGCCATGACCTACGCTACACCACATCTTAACGATCTCTTCAACTGCACGGTCCCCCTTTGTTCCATTCAAAGCGTCATTTATTCTAAAGTTTCACCGCAGGATCTACTACCTTCCATTTCCTTCGATGGTAGGTTTGTATCCTAAGGTTCCGGTTTACATACATGTTTTCATCAAACTTGTATCCAAGTGTCTTCAACAATACTACCCTCACGATTGCCTCTATCTGCAATCTTTCCCTTCATCCTCTTTGAGAATGTCGAAAGCGTCTCAATGTAGTCCGTTTTCCTACATTGCCTTCTTCCTTTTCCTCCCTCACGGTTGCTTCCACAGACAAGTGTGATATTTAGCAAACTGGTTTGTGAATAGCTTCAACTGCATAATGCTTCTTGCTTTTCCTCTTTCAATCTTCTCCAAACTTTGAATGTCAAGCGATACCTAATGCAATCCAGCCCGTCCCCAGTCCTGTTAGAAAATAAGTACCTGCCTACCTTCTAGCCAACAGCCTTCAAAGACACCAACCCGTCAAACATGTTTGACCACCATTGTATGCAATTACTCTCCTTCACCTCCTTCACGATTGCCCGCATCAGATTTCTTATACGCAAACACAATGCCAGAACAGATGCATACACCACCTTATTTATTAACAAACAACCTTCTTTCTATCATTCCAATGTTTGCATCGTTGCCGTCCTCCAGGCATCCATAACCACCTGACAATCTCAGGCATTCACTCTCTCCAACGCCGATATATATTGCTTCTCCTCCTCCTCTTCTTCCATCCTCAGACACGACACTCCGGCCCGTGGCCATGCCAAATTTCGGTTTCGAGGATCATATCGGTATATTAATCTTCATCCTCTCCCCCAAATGGTTTCTCTCTCACTGACTTTCTTCCTACTCTAGGTCCTCAAGCCTGAAATTCTTGCCCGCCACCACCCACGTCGCTTGTCTCAGGCGTGCGATGCCATCTGATTCCACGTCTTGCCAGCAGTCAATCCAACATCCCCTGCCTCAGGTTTCTCCCATCTCGCCATCAACCACCTAGATGGGAGTTTTTCTCCTGGTTACAACTAAACCTCTGCGCTTCACCATCCAAATGTGAGAAATCCCCTCCCCGCTATACTGAGATACAAACTGACTGACTAGGCGCCGACTTTGACTTGGTTTCTTTCCACCGGGGAGTTTTCGTCCAGTCATTCCCCTTTCGACCCGCCTCTCGTTGCGATGCATAGCTTCTTCAATGGAGCGAAAATCCGTCTTGCCTGTACTCCAAAACCAGGTTCCTCCTCAGTGAGGCCAAGCTCCCTAGTGGGCGTTTCTGTTTCCTCGCCCCTAGTGGGCTCAGTCTCACTGTAGACGAACCTTCTGTCTGGAGCTGGCCCAAGGCCTGCTTACCTCTATCATGAGGAAAATGCCACTGCGCTAAAGATCTGTTTTCGTTAGGGGCTCGCTCTCTTCGATCACTTCCTCTTTGGCACTAAAACTCGACAACTTTGGCAGACTTGCCTCATTTAAACGACTTTCGGTTTTTTAACTCAACCTTTTACCTGCTTCACTTTATATTGGCTTTGCCTGCATTGAGAGTCTTTGGGCTCTAATACAATTTTTACCCGCTCCATTTGATCTTGACCTTTGACTTGGCTGATGTGATCGTGACTAATGATGTATGAATGTGACTCGATCTTGAATTCCAACTAACTAAAAGAAAGACAAAAGACATAACGACCTACAACTAACACAAGCATATCGACATCACCTATAGCATTCCACCCTAACAAGTTCCCAACACCTTCCTAGCAATACTTACTAACACCCCAAATATAGAAACTCCCCATGTCCAGAGACACCCCATGCCTAGAAACCACCTAAAACCTCTCAAACTTCTTGCCTCTCGCCTCTAACATCTTATCCCTCCATACCATCCACTGCTCCCGAACCTTCTGCATTGTCAACTCCGAACTTTCACTAGCCTCGTCAAAGATCATCCCGAAAGCATCCCCAGTCGGCAAACAAAAGCCAGTCTGACACTTTCCCTCCACGTCTGGCTGTTTGATATGATCCACCTCACCCGCCTTTTCCAGAGCTTCAATCATAGATCGCACTCCTCCAAGTTTGAGCACGGCTCTTTTGGCGATGGACTGACCAACACCAATTGCAGACTTGACATGATGGACCATTGGGGCTCCATAGAATTTGTTGAGGGCTAACAATAGGTTCTCTGCCGCAGTATGTCTTGCAGCCAAGGTCTCTCCTGGAAAGATCGATGGGCCGATGTCTGCTGCCAGAGTTTGCACGTCATCGACCAACTGCGCCAAAGCAGCTTGAATCTGTACGATATCATCGTGGAGGGACGACATCCAAGACTCAAGACCAAGAAATGCAACTTCAGCTTTCGCCGGAGACGGTGACGCCGGGAAGATTACTCTCAACTGACGAAAGGCATCACCTCCTGTGGTAGGACGGGTGAAAGGATGACCAAGGACTGAATAAACTGACAACTGATCATTGTGAAAGCTTCCAAGAATGCCAATAGTACGAAACCACTTCTCTAGGAAACGAGAGACGAGATCGCCAAAGTCCGCACTGCGGAGGTCCCCAATGGTACTATGTGCAGACCAAGTAGCATTGGTTTGCTCGAGCCTGTAGGCAGCAAAGGAAATGTTGTTAAACTGTTCTGCCATGTGTTCAAAAAAGCCGACCATGTCATAATCTCCCGAATTGAACCACGTGTGCTGTTCATTCATGAAGAGATTATGAGCAATACTCTCAAAGTCGCCGGCGGTTGAAGCAAGCTCGGTGACGAGATTGAGAGTCTTGCCGCGGTATTGGTAGAGTGAAGGAACCGTGGCAGCATGGATTGATTCATGGGGGACCAGGCCGTAGTACCGATTGAGAGAAGCAATTGTGTCACGATGGTGAGCCAGAGTCTTGTCGAATCGTGAAAGAGTGTCGAGGCGTTGAAGTTTGTCCGAGATTGTAAGAACAGACTTGACGGGTTTATGACTGCAAGTGGAAGAGAATATTCCTCCCAACAGAAAGATCAAAAGAAGAGCCCAACCATAAAAGGCCGTTGGTTTCTTTTTCTGAGAAGGGTTTTCAATCATGGGCATGTCATCAAGTTCCTCGGGCTCCTCAGGAAGCAAATGCTGCCTCTTTGTCAAGTCGATAGCCCCAGGGACGACAGTTAAGGACAAAGGCCGACCAGGAGCAAACTCATACCGAATTAGTGAGCCTCTGGCACCGGTATTGACGTCTTGGAATAAGAAGAGGTTCAACACTTCACTAGATCCATGTTGCCAGGATGGATCAAAGAAGATATGGAGCGGAAGGACTCGACCATGCGCATGACTCTGGACTCGAAGACGGAGAAGGCGACAGGATCTGACATCCATTGATTCATGGATGTAGTCACCACTGTTGACTCCTTCAAGGCCATAGGCGGGAGATTTCTCGCTATTGTCGTCCTCAGGGCGTTGCCAATGTTTGCGGGAAGTCATTTTTCAGAGCGCAGATGTCGATGTCCTGATGATGAAGGAAGAGAGTTTGGGGTCCTTGATCTGGGGGGGCAATCTCCTTATGTAGGCAAACAACAAGCAAACAAAGGAATCTTGATGGCTTATGGTGTGTTGGTTGTGTTGGTTGTGTCTTGATGTTGGCCAAAGCGTCAAGGACATTCACAAGCTGACAGGGAGCGTCCCGAGTCAGTAACCATAGATCGGAATAGTATCAGAAAGCTATTATATAGCATCAAGTTATTCTTATGTATTATCTTCTTTTATTTGACTAAATTATTGTTTAATGTGATGTATACTGGCTGAGCTTGGTTTAATGGGCTGAAATTGTGGAGGGGATCGGCTATTCTTGTTTTGGAATAACGGCCCTATTCACCAGCCACATACTGCGCCATAAGGCTTATGGTGCACGTGAAACCCCGTGTTGGATGCGACCGGAGATTACCCCACTGGTCAGTTTGTCTCACCAATTGAATGATGGCTCGGGATAAAGTGGGACCGAGAACCCGAACCAAGATGGACTTGAGCAAAAAAAATACAGTGTCATAATTGGCATGACCTGTATCAGTGGTTTGCATGAAATTAAATTTTGAGCTCATTTAAATAACTAATCGAGTCAGTTATCAACCAAACTGCGTTAGTTCATTGCCCCATCCTAAATCACTTATTGGAAGACCATGTAGCAGCACTGAATTGCAGAAGACAATGGAGTACTAGAGTTGTAGGCAGTTAGAACACCATGATTGGTAATCATTGTGTTGCGATCGCGGGGTTGGTGAGCTTCATCTCTTTCATGCGTCGACAATTACCAGCGGAGCATTAGGTCCGGCCAAAGACGTCACGTGTGACATCCCCGCCGGGGTGAGTTTGACCAATCACGATTGCCCCACCACGCATGTGAATAATGATCACCATGATCATCTTCCAGTAATGCCATCATCACTGCCAACCTCAAGCTCCTGAAAGTCCAAGCTTTATAACGCTCAAATAAAGATATGACATATTTTAGACTAAAATCCCACCATCACCTATAAACCTTCCCCACGTCAATTCTCACCTGCTCAAGTCGCCTCAGGTCTAGGGTATTCTAGACCTCTAGATATCTAGACACCTTGACATGGCAAGCAATCTAGAATCTAGACTCAGCCCAGGCGACTTCAAACACTATTCCTATAATACACCCCAACCCCATTCAACTCTTTCATAGCAATATCGAAATACCCACTCTCGATACTATCAATCACTCTCTCCGATAAAGTATCATCTCCTCTCTTCAGTTTCGTTAAAATCTCCCTTGCTGCGTGCTCACTCGAAGCAACATCCTTGATCTCCACTTCCATCCGTTCTTGCAACTCTTTCAGAGACTTTGCATCGAAGCTTGCCATAGTGCAGAGATTCTCAGCGGCAATAGAAGTGTCTTGGACATACTGGTAAAACGACGAGAGACGGCTCCCCATAGCCAACGCCTCGGTGGGGGTCAAGGTTCGTTTAATCTCATCTCTGCGTTTTTTGAGATTTTCCGAGGCTTGACATGTCTCTGTTGAAACTTGATCGAGACGCTTTTGGTACTTGTGTATGATGTCCTCGCGGATCGACTGTCGTGATGTCTGCATCGTTTCAAGCGTCTTAACCAGGTCTGTACAACGACTTGTCATCACACGTCGTCGGGAGGAATGCCCCAGAAATGAGTCTATGTATCCAGCAAGCCAATTAACGTTCGCATTGACATTGGCTTGACTTGCAGGATCTAGTCTGACCATCTCAATCAGATAATTGAGTTGGTAGCGTGCAGGACCGAGACTGCGCTCTAACGATGAGTTGAGACGAGTAATATCCTTCTGGAGAGACTCAGCAGCGGATAGTGGGACTCTCACAGGACCGAGCTCTGGGGATGGCTTCTCTTTGAGGATAGCAGAAACATCTCCCTGGATCATCCTGAGACCAGGGACGAGACCGTCGATGTGAGGGACTGGGGGGATGAGGCTCCACTGAGCCAAAGTCGGTGCATGAGGTCGTGGGGAGGAAACAGCTGATATTACACCAACAATAGTACTAAGAGTACTCACAGCGCTGGTGTGAACGTTGGTGCCAATAGTCTCTAGGAGGTTGAAGAACCTCCAGACAACCGCGGCGACAACAATAACAGCCAGCCATTTCAGCCAAGACGCATTAGTGATAGCAGATAGGATAGCATCGATAGGGTGGTACTTTTGAGTCGGGCCTCGAGCTTCATTTTGGCCGACTTGAGGGAGCACCGGATAAGATATGCGAGATGTGATGTTCTGGTTGTCGTGAAGATGCCGTTGCTGCTGTTGATTCTCCGAAGGTACCGGCTGTTCCGCAGGTCGCCTTTCCGTCTGCTTTGCCTCTCCCTGCTTAGCCTTTGGGATAAGTCCATACTTTCTTCTCAGGGCTGCAAGAGGGTCCTCTGGAGGCTCAGGGTCGTCTGCTGGCTTGCCAGACATGTTTAACGATTGGGAATATACCGTAGATAGTGGTAGAAAAGAGGGTTGAGTGTGGCTGTATTTGATGTTCTGGAATGAGAAAGAGGATGAAACGAGAGAGAAAATCGTTTTGGCAGCGTGGGAGGTAGGGAATTAATGTGGTTTTTAGTGAATGCTCCGGCAGAACCCATCACTCAAAATGTCAAGGTGACTGCGCCTCGGATTCACCTTGACAAACAAGGCTGGCAATTAACAAAGATGAATTACAACGGCGAAAGCCCAGAATGAGGCTGACGGTTTTGAACTTGTTACCGTATTTTTGCTAACTATAATAAACGTCGCCTTCATCCAAAGAGAAGAAAGCCACATAAGTTCTCAAACTTGTTCTGCTTTAATAGGTTCGCTTTGACATGTTTGTCTTTATCCTTTGCTTAACACGAACTCCTGTCACGAACCCCTGTCACGAACCCCTGCAGGGAGGATGCAAGGTTCTTTGCGACAAAGAGTAGATAAGGCTGATGCATGAAGCTTAGGTCTTGGATGTCCAGGCTGAATAGAAGACTCTGGATCGTAGCTGAATGACTCTTTGGTATGTCTTTTGGCTGGCCAGTATGGAAAGCGTTTCAGATGTGACGCGGCGCATTGACCTGTTCTATCCGCATCCTCAATTAAGACAGCTCCAGGAGCGCCTTTGAAACCACTAAAAAAGACGCTGGAAGAAAATATATAAAAGCACCATGAATGTTGATACGTAAAGTCCGATCAGCTTTCCTTCTACTCTTCTTTCCTCTCTCATACTTTCTTTAAAGACTTAACTTCCTTACCCTTCTACCTTCTATCTATTTTATTCTCAAGTCTACGAAAACATGGCCGGGTCTCGTGTTGAGGTGTTAGATCTCATGGAGGTCGACCGTCGTTTACGTATCATTCAGAATGAACGAAACCTTCAGGAACAATACCCCCAGCAAGACCCGAACATCGAACAGGAGCCCTGGCTATGGGATCCTCGACAAATCTTGACCGTCAGCTTGCTCTTCACTGTTTCTGGGATTGTTCTGGGCACCAGTTTTTTCCGTGGCTTCGCATCCAACCCTCCCATTCCCGCCGAACTAGAGCCCTGGCGCCAAACAGTATGCGAGATCCATGAGCAACTAAAGTCTATCTCTCACTATGAGGCTTTTGAGCCTATCCACAAACTTCTTCGCTTGCCCACGCATGGAGAGCCATTCTTTCCTTTGTCAGAGTCAAGTACACCTGCCGGCCACAGCTACCGAGCAGTTCACGAAACAATTCTGAAGCGACTGTCGGAGCTCTGTCAAGTACAAGCACCGTCTGTTCTTCAAGATTTGCTTAGAGGACCAGCTGTTGACTTTGTCCGCGGCCAGAGTGACCAATGGATGCAGCTCATGCATCGGGCCGCACATGCGCTGCTCAATGATGAGACGCGTAATGCGTATGCTCGGTTTTTCGTGCCTGTTCTTCAAGGTCCTATTGCGCAGAGAGAAATGGCTATTGCGAGGCTTTGTAGGCGAAGATGATCTGAGATGCGGGGACGCAGAGTTTGGGACTTCCTATGGAGTTGAGGCGGTGCACTAGATTGTGATTTCTTTTGTATTCGGTTCTTAGGTTTAACATTGGATCTCGTGGGATTTTGTATCTAGCATATGTGGTTCAGAGAATCAGCCGGCCCTGATAAATACTACTCTACACCCCATGACTATAAGATTCTCCTAGCAGGTTCTTTGTGATTGCAGCCATCATTTCTGGATCAATCTGATCAAAATAGTCTTCGTCGACTTCAACTCCACCAGTTTCCTCTATGTCATCCTCACAGCTGCTCTTTGAGTTTCCTTCAACTTGCCCCATCGCTGGCTGGGTCAAAGGCTGATACGGCTGGAAACCTTCGGCAAAAGCTCTTCCCTGCTTGTGAACCACGTTTCTGGAGTGACGAGGCTCGGGACTGGGCTCTTCAGACTCCAGTACGGGCTGCTGGATGCTCCCCGACCCGAACGGCGGTCTCGCGGACGTAGCCTTTAATCCTCCCTCAGCGGGCATGTCTTTTGCGCCCCGGAATGGGTTCTTGGGTCTAGGTAACTCAGTGGAGTTGGGGCCAGGGGTCTGGAAGTGGACACGAGCCTCATGTTCAGTGTCGCGTGCATCGAATGTACTGTGCGCGGCTCGACGTTCTGTCTTGCTTCGAATAGCAGAGATATTGATCTTGGCGAGCTGTTCTGCAAGGGCTATCTCCGCAACTGAAGTTTGACTATGGGCCTTGCTGTTGTTGCTGGCGTTCATGTGCTCTTTCTGACGTCTCGCGTCCTTGGTTCTCTGATCATCAGACCGGTTGGCCTCAATCCAGCATCGAGCGTCTTGAGTGTTGGAAATATTGGCCATGACAATATTGGAGTTCCACATTAATCTGGTTGAGTTTCCTATGTCGATTTTAATAAAAGCACTCCATTTCTCAGCCTGACGCAGAAGCTTGAGTGACTCGTTGACTAATTTTCCTGAACGAGGTCAGCTCGAGGTCGTTTAGTATGACGACCAAAACTTACCACGCAAGACATGCTCAAACCCATGACCGTACTTCTCCTCGAGCCCGATATCTTTAAACAAGGCTGTAATTATGTCGTCTCTGTTCTTTAATTCATCATCGATAGTGACGCTCCGTCCACAGAGCGCGACGAGGAGGCGAGCTTCAAGATCCGTGCATAACTTGAGGCGAAAGACGGTACCATCTCTGTATAGGTCCTGGTATTCTTTGATGGACACTCCGGCGATTGACTGGGTTCGTTAGAATATATTCGCTTGGGTGAAAAGACGTACTTACATCTGGACCATTAGATAGACACGCCCTGCACATGGTTCAGATCTTGTCACGGTGGATGTGGATGATGACGAAGAAATTCTTGTGGGTGCCACACATAAAACCTGTGTGGCAGGTATCACAAGACCTTCTGGATCGGAGTGTAGTTCTTCCGCTTGAACGGATCGCATTGCTATGACGCGCTATGATAAGTCTAATTCGTACATATAACAAACCTCAAGACCATTCTAGATTTCCTATTTTTCTCGACAAAGTGAAGATCAAACAAGACATAGGAATCATTAGACCACATACATACAGTCCGCCTATCAGTCTCAGACTCGACACCTCTAGAAGCTATCCCCGTCCCCGTCCTCGTCCTCGTCCTCGTTATTCTGCTCAGCCTCCCGCGCGACATAACACCCAACCTTCCGGGCAAACTTCTTACCAAGAGCCTGACAGATCTTGTCGTATGGTGGCGACTCGTAATGGTGACTTACGAATAGATCTGCATTAGTCCAACGGGGAATGTCATGGATGAAGAACCTTGCATCGGGACACTGCTCCGAGATGCCAATCGTAAACCTTCTGGTAACTTCAAATGTCTTGAAACTGTCCGGCTTCAAGGCCATAAGCGCCTTTCTTGCCCAGCTACAAAACTCGAACAGTTCTTGCTGCTTGGCTCTTCCTTGCTTGTCGCTGACTCTCACAGGCTCGGGACCACCCATGGCCCATGACGTGAAACATTTCTCTCCATCAACGGAAGCCCGGTAAGTACTCCCGTCTGCGCTGGGCCCGCTTGTGATAAGGGCGGCTTCGACCTCATCTCCAATCATAAGAACGTCGATTACACCCCACTCTATAAGCGTAGGGACAAGCTCTTGATGGCAGTGATCGCTTCCACGGCCCTTGCCAGCCGAGCATTCCAGAGATTGAGTGACACGGCGGTCATTGTGTTTCCCTACCAGTGTTCTGCCCGGGCCAATGTCATCTGATATCTTGCGGACAATGACTTGTCCACTATACCCTGCCATGTCACAAGGACCTTGGAGACCGGCGCACCATTCTGGTCTCCAACGAAACTCCGGGGTTTCTGCCTGCTTGGCTATTTTGTCCAGACATCGCAAGTCTGAGATCCTGCTGGTATCGGACTCCGCCTCATCCTTGCTAGGGTAGCAGTCAATGTTGTTGGTGGTCCTGGATTTGGCTTTAGATACTTGAGTATATAATTCCTTCAAATCGATATTTTCTTCGCAATTCGACTCTGTGAAATTAGGTCCCAATGTGTTCAAAATTAATATATATTAAAAACCTTATATATTTTAACTTCCTAATTCTCTCTTAGCCCTATAGATTCCCCCGAAACCTTTAATTAACTTCTATTCTAAATAGCATAATATAGCCCCCTAAGTTACCTTTTAACTTATTATTTAGCCCGATATATTATTTATTATAACTCTATTAATACCCTAATCTAGGCCTTATTTTTCTTTAATATAATAATAACCTTACCTTACTAGATAGCTTCTTTTTTATTATTACTAAGCCCCCTCTCTAGCTTCTTTAGCTTCTTTCTCTTATAATAAATAAATTATTTAATAGCTTAAAAGCCCTATTTATTTTCTAAGGTATTAA